>JAZHYW010013072.1:0-62582 GCA_037355805.1 Ixodes ricinus | reverse complement strand
GTGCCATGGCAAATACTTGGAAATAAATCTGTCTTGAGAAAAACCGCTTCGAAGTGGACCTGGTTTTTCCGTTTTGACGGTTTCGTCCGATTTTTAAAGTTTGAGCACCCGCGCCTTCACAGGGAACTTTTGGAGCACGGCTCATGCACCCATTCTGGGCGAAATATATAATTTTCATCCCTCTACTACATGCTGGTGCCATGGCAAATACTTGGAAATAAATCTGTCTTGAGAAAAACCGCTTCGAAGTGGACCTGGTTTTTCCGTTTTGACGGCTTCGTCCGATTTTTAAAGTTTGAGCACCCGCGCCTTCACAGGGAACTTTTGGAGCACGGCTCATGCACCCATTCTGGGCGAAATATATAATTTTCATCCCTCTACTACATGCTAGTGCCATGGCAAATATTTGGAAATAAATCTGTCTTGAGAAAAACCGCTCCGAAGTGGACCTGGTTTTTCCGTTTCGACGGTTTCGTCCCATTTTTAAAGTTTGAGCACCCGCGCCTTCACAGGGAACTTTTGGAGCACGGCTCATGCACCCATTCTGGGCGAAATATATAATTTTCATCCCTCTACTACATGCTAGTGCCATGGCAAATACTTGGAAATAAATCTGTCTTGAGAAAAACCGCTTCGAAGTGGACCTGGTTTTTCCGTTTCGACGGCTTCGTCCGATTTTTAAAGTTTGAGCACCCGCGCCTTCACAGGGAACTTTTGGAGCACGGCTCATGCACCCATTCTGGGCGAAATATATAATTTTCATCCCTCTACTACATGCTAGTGCCATGGCAAATACTTGGAAATAAATCTGTCTTGAGAAAAACCGCTCCGAAGTGGACCTGGTTTTTCCGTTTCGACGGTTTCGTCCCATTTTTAAAGTTTGAGCACCCGCGCCTTCACAGGGAACTTTTGGAGCACGGCTCATGCACCCATTCTGGGCGAAATATATAATTTTCATCCCTCTACTACATGCTGGTGCCATGGCAAATACTTGGAAATAAATCTGTCTTGAGAAAAACCGCTTCGAAGTGGACCTGGTTTTTCCGTTTTGACGGCTTCGTCCGATTTTTAAAGTTTGAGCACCCGCGCCTTCACAGGGAACTTTTGGAGCACGGCTCATGCACCCATTCTGGGCGAAATATATAATTTTCATCCCTCTACTACATGCTAGTGCCATGGCAAATACTTGGAAATAAATCTGTCTTGAGAAAAACCGCTTCGAAGTGGACCTGGTTTTTCCGTTTCGACGGTTTCGTCCGATTTTTAAAGTTTGAGCACCCGCGCCTTCACAGGGAACTTTTGGAGCACGGCTCATGCACCCATTCTGGGCGAAATATATAATTTTCATCCCTCTACTACATGCTGGTGCCATGGCAAATACTTGGAAATAAATCTGTCTTGAGAAAAACCGCTCCGAAGTGGACCTGGTTTTTCCGTTTCGACGGTTTCGTCCCATTTTTAAAGTTTGAGCACCCGCGCCTTCACAGGGAACTTTTGGAGCACGGCTCATGCACCCATTCTGGGCGAAATATATAATTTTCATCCCTCTACTACATGCTAGTGCCATGGCAAATATTTGGAAATAAATCTATCTTGAGAAAAACCGCTCCGAAGTGGACCTGGTTTTTCCGTTTCGACGGTTTCGTCCCATTTTTAAAGTTTGAGCACCCGCGCCTTCACAGGGAACTTTTGGAGCACGGCTCATGCACCCATTCTGGGCGAAATATATAATTTTCATCCCTCTACTACATGCTAGTGCCATGGCAAATATTTGGAAATAAATCTATCTTGAGAAAAACCGCTCCGAAGTGGACCTGGTTTTTCCGTTTCGACGGTTTCGTCCCATTTTTAAAGTTTGAGCACCCGCGCCTTCACAGGGAACTTTTGGAGCACGGCTCATGCACCCATTCTGGGCGAAATATATAATTTTCATCCCTCTACTACATGCTAGTGCCATGGCAAATATTTGGAAATAAATCTATCTTGAGAAAAACCGCTCCGAAGTGGACCTGGTTTTTCCGTTTCGACGGTTTCGTCCCATTTTTAAAGTTTGAGCACCCGCGCCTTCACAGGGAACTTTTGGAGCACGGCTCATGCACCCATTCTGGGCGAAATATATAATTTTCATCCCTCTACTACATGCTAGTGCCATGGCAAATATTTGGAAATAAATCTATCTTGAGAAAAACCGCTCCGAAGTGGACCTGGTTTTTCCGTTTCGACGGTTTCGTCCCATTTTTAAAGTTTGAGCACCCGCGCCTTCACAGGGAACTTTTGGAGCACGGCTCATGCACCCATTCTGGGCGAAATATATAATTTTCATCCCTCTACTACATGCTAGTGCCATGGCAAATACTTGGAAATAAATCTGTCTTGAGAAAAACCGCTCCGAAGTGGACCTGGTTTTTCCGTTTCGACGGTTTCGTCCCATTTTTAAAGTTTGAGCACCCGCGCCTTCACAGGGAACTTTTGGAGCACGGCTCATGCACCCATTCTGGGCGAAATATATAATTTTCATCCCTCTACTACATGCTAGTGCCATGGCAAATATTTGGAAATAAATCTATCTTGAGAAAAACCGCTCCGAAGTGGACCTGGTTTTTCCGTTTCGACGGTTTCGTCCCATTTTTAAAGTTTGAGCACCCGCGCCTTCACAGGGAACTTTTGGAGCACGGCTCATGCACCCATTCTGGGCGAAATATATAATTTTCATCCCTCTACTACATGCTAGTGCCATGGCAAATATTTGGAAATAAATCTATCTTGAGAAAAACCGCTCCGAAGTGGACCTGGTTTTTCCGTTTCGACGGTTTCGTCCCATTTTTAAAGTTTGAGCACCCGCGCCTTCACAGGGAACTTTTGGAGCACGGCTCATGCACCCATTCTGGGCGAAATATATAATTTTCATCCCTCTACTACATGCTAGTGCCATGGCAAATATTTGGAAATAAATCTATCTTGAGAAAAACCGCTCCGAAGTGGACCTGGTTTTTCCGTTTCGACGGTTTCGTCCCATTTTTAAAGTTTGAGCACCCGCGCCTTCACAGGGAACTTTTGGAGCACGGCTCATGCACCCATTCTGGGCGAAATATATAATTTTCATCCCTCTACTACATGCTAGTGCCATGGCAAATATTTGGAAATAAATCTATCTTGAGAAAAACCGCTCCGAAGTGGACCTGGTTTTTCCGTTTCGACGGTTTCGTCCCATTTTTAAAGTTTGAGCACCCGCGCCTTCACAGGGAACTTTTGGAGCACGGCTCATGCACCCATTCTGGGCGAAATATATAATTTTCATCCCTCTACTACATGCTAGTGCCATGGCAAATATTTGGAAATAAATCTATCTTGAGAAAAACCGCTCCGAAGTGGACCTGGTTTTTCCGTTTCGACGGTTTCGTCCCATTTTTAAAGTTTGAGCACCCGCGCCTTCACAGGGAACTTTTGGAGCACGGCTCATGCACCCATTCTGGGCGAAATATATAATTTTCATCCCTCTACTACATGCTAGTGCCATGGCAAATATTTGGAAATAAATCTATCTTGAGAAAAACCGCTCCGAAGTGGACCTGGTTTTTCCGTTTCGACGGTTTCGTCCCATTTTTAAAGTTTGAGCACCCGCGCCTTCACAGGGAACTTTTGGAGCACGGCTCATGCACCCATTCTGGGCGAAATATATAATTTTCATCCCTCTACTACATGCTAGTGCCATGGCAAATATTTGGAAATAAATCTATCTTGAGAAAAACCGCTCCGAAGTGGACCTGGTTTTTCCGTTTCGACGGTTTCGTCCCATTTTTAAAGTTTGAGCACCCGCGCCTTCACAGGGAACTTTTGGAGCACGGCTCATGCACCCATTCTGGGCGAAATATATAATTTTCATCCCTCTACTACATGCTAGTGCCATGGCAAATATTTGGAAATAAATCTATCTTGAGAAAAACCGCTCCGAAGTGGACCTGGTTTTTCCGTTTCGACGGTTTCGTCCCATTTTTAAAGTTTGAGCACCCGCGCCTTCACAGGGAACTTTTGGAGCACGGCTCATGCACCCATTCTGGGCGAAATATATAATTTTCATCCCTCTACTACATGCTAGTGCCATGGCAAATATTTGGAAATAAATCTATCTTGAGAAAAACCGCTCCGAAGTGGACCTGGTTTTTCCGTTTCGACGGTTTCGTCCCATTTTTAAAGTTTGAGCACCCGCGCCTTCACAGGGAACTTTTGGAGCACGGCTCATGCACCCATTCTGGGCGAAATATATAATTTTCATCCCTCTACTACATGCTAGTGCCATGGCAAATATTTGGAAATAAATCTATCTTGAGAAAAACCGCTCCGAAGTGGACCTGGTTTTTCCGTTTCGACGGTTTCGTCCCATTTTTAAAGTTTGAGCACCCGCGCCTTCACAGGGAACTTTTGGAGCACGGCTCATGCACCCATTCTGGGCGAAATATATAATTTTCATCCCTCTACTACATGCTAGTGCCATGGCAAATATTTGGAAATAAATCTATCTTGAGAAAAACCGCTCCGAAGTGGACCTGGTTTTTCCGTTTCGACGGTTTCGTCCCATTTTTAAAGTTTGAGCACCCGCGCCTTCACAGGGAACTTTTGGAGCACGGCTCATGCACCCATTCTGGGCGAAATATATAATTTTCATCCCTCTACTACATGCTAGTGCCATGGCAAATATTTGGAAATAAATCTATCTTGAGAAAAACCGCTCCGAAGTGGACCTGGTTTTTCCGTTTCGACGGTTTCGTCCCATTTTTAAAGTTTGAGCACCCGCGCCTTCACAGGGAACTTTTGGAGCACGGCTCATGCACCCATTTTGGGCGAAATATATAATTTTCATCCCTCTACTACATGCTAGTGCCATGGCAAATATTTGGAAATAAATCTATCTTGAGAAAAACCGCTCCGAAGTGGACCTGGTTTTTCCGTTTCGACGGTTTCGTCCCATTTTTAAAGTTTGAGCACCCGCGCCTTCACAGGGAACTTTTGGACCACGGCTCATGCACCCATTCTGGGCGAAATATATAATTTTCATCCCTCTACTACATGCTAGTGCCATGGCAAATATTTGGAAATAAATCTATCTTGAGAAAAACCGCTCCGAAGTGGACCTGGTTTTTCCGTTTCGACGGTTTCGTCCCATTTTTAAAGTTTGAGCACCCGCGCCTTCACAGGGAACTTTTGGAGCACGGCTCATGCACCCATTCTGGGCGAAATATATAATTTTCATCCCTCTACTACATGCTAGTGCCATGGCAAATATTTGGAAATAAATCTATCTTGAGAAAAACCGCTCCGAAGTGGACCTGGTTTTTCCGTTTCGACGGTTTCGTCCCATTTTTAAAGTTTGAGCACCCGCGCCTTCACAGGGAACTTTTGGAGCACGGCTCATGCACCCATTCTGGGCGAAATATATAATTTTCATCCCTCTACTACATGCTAGTGCCATGGCAAATATTTGGAAATAAATCTATCTTGAGAAAAACCGCTCCGAAGTGGACCTGGTTTTTCCGTTTCGACGGTTTCGTCCCATTTTTAAAGTTTGAGCACCCGCGCCTTCACAGGGAACTTTTGGAGCACGGCTCATGCACCCATTCTGGGCGAAATATATAATTTTCATCCCTCTACTACATGCTAGTGCCATGGCAAATATTTGGAAATAAATCTATCTTGAGAAAAACCGCTCCGAAGTGGACCTGGTTTTTCCGTTTCGACGGTTTCGTCCCATTTTTAAAGTTTGAGCACCCGCGCCTTCACAGGGAACTTTTGGAGCACGGCTCATGCACCCATTCTGGGCGAAATATATAATTTTCATCCCTCTACTACATGCTAGTGCCATGGCAAATATTTGGAAATAAATCTATCTTGAGAAAAACCGCTCCGAAGTGGACCTGGTTTTTCCGTTTCGACGGTTTCGTCCCATTTTTAAAGTTTGAGCACCCGCGCCTTCACAGGGAACTTTTGGAGCACGGCTCATGCACCCATTCTGGGCGAAATATATAATTTTCATCCCTCTACTACATGCTAGTGCCATGGCAAATATTTGGAAATAAATCTATCTTGAGAAAAACCGCTCCGAAGTGGACCTGGTTTTTCCGTTTCGACGGTTTCGTCCCATTTTTAAAGTTTGAGCACCCGCGCCTTCACAGGGAACTTTTGGACCACGGCTCATGCACCCATTCTGGGCGAAATATATAATTTTCATCCCTCTACTACATGCTAGTGCCATGGCAAATATTTGGAAATAAATCTATCTTGAGAAAAACCGCTCCGAAGTGGACCTGGTTTTTCCGTTTCGGCGGTTTCGTCCCATTTTTAAAGTTTGAGCACCCGCGCCTTCACAGGGAACTTTTGGAGCACGGCTCATGCACCCATTTTGGGCGAAATATATCATTTTCATCCCTCTACTACATGCTGGTGCCGTGGCAAATACTTGGAAATAAATCTGTCTTGAGAAAAACCGCTTCGAAGTGGACCTGGTTTTTCCGTTTTGACGGCTTCGTCCAACTTTTCAAATTTGGGCCTCCGCTCATCCACAAGGAACTTGTTTAGAACATTCGGGTCTTTAACTGGGAAAAATGATAAAATTTAAGTCTATCAAATCAATCATGGTACAACTGCATATCCTTGAAAATAAACCTCCTCGATGGGAATGGCGTTCGAGCGAGGACGTTACGTAGTTCTCATTTTCCAATGTTCTCCTCGCTGGATCGACCGACATGTTTTTTACTTGATATTTTGAATTTATGTGCTTGACGTGTCATGAAGAGACCATCAATACAGTCAGCTTCCTTGCCAAATAATCACTCAATATTCCCACTTTATTCGCCTTAAATGTAGCTTCGCCAAGGTCAATAATTTCTTAATGATTAATAACAATATTTCTATACCTTTTATTAGCCATGATAAAATTTCTAAATGAAAAAACAAATAGTTGCTTTCTTTGTTTGGTAGTTTAGTGATCCCAGCAGCAGAATTCAGGAAACGATTCTGAACAGCTGGCTGATCGATTATGCGCCTGGTTCGACAAACTGGTCTCAGGAACCCGAGCAAACAAGTTTGAGAGAAGACAGAGCGTACACTACGCTGCCTGGATGTTTTTGCCTTGTCGCAGTTATATGGCAAATCTCGTATCTTTCTGTATTTTTAAATTAGGGAGGTTTGAAAATCACTTTGTGTGGCACGTTTGGGAGAGGTGCCCCAGAAGGATGTTTTTTCTACGCATTACAAAACATCATACAAATCACGAAACTTTGTCATATGATTGGGGGAGGGTTGTATTTATAATATAAGATTAAAATTTATTTCACTCACCTAATAATATATTTTAAAAACCGATCAAACCTGATACCACCTATAGTGGCTATGCATCAAATAATTTACTCGAATGAGGAACCTGCAGTTTATGCGCTGTAATCTTGACTTTTTTGCGGAAGGATTGGATCGTGTCAGAGATTGGACGGGTAGCATGGCAAATCTGAAAAAATGTGATGTTGAGCAAATATTGCCGTATTTCTATATTTCATACATTGCTTCTATGGGAGCGTTGCCATAATCCGCCAAGAGATGGCGCTAGCATGCGATGGCACAGATTTCTGGGGATGGTTCGTAGTCTGAAGTTTGCGGTTTGAGGTCTGAGGTGGTTTGAGGTTTGCGGTTTGAGGTCGGAAGTCATGGCAGGCGCGACCTCGCTGAGGTCCCGCCCTCGAGTCAACACCCCTGCCCTGTCATTGGTCCCTGGGATGGGAGAGAGGGAAAAGGCCCCGCCCTACTGCGCTGTGATTGATCGGGGCCTTGGCCCTTTTGGGGCTTTGATTGACAGGTGGCCGAGTTCTTACATGTTTTCTACTACTCACTAGATACTACTCAAGATGAACCCGTATAGAGTTCACAAACATTGAAACCGTTTTCGTTTGTGGTTACAGTACCCCTAAAACAAAGAAAAATCACATAAAAAGGACGGGCCAAACACAACGACCTATTAATACATAGCTGTGCTTTGAGGCGTCATCGTGTTTGTAATTTGGTTCCCTTTTCTCAGAATGAATATAACCATGATCGCTCACCAGTTCACCCGTGCTTTTACGCTCATTTCATAGCGTTAGTGTTTCTATTTATGCACTTGCATTCGCCGAATCATTTGAAGAGCATCGAGCAGTGATCAAGTCCCCAACGCGCCGTGAGAAAGTCGGTCAGATGATCTGCTGTCCTTTACGTGTCGCCAATTTTAATCATAACCACGCGCTAGGATTGGCAGTTTACGGACCATGTGCAGTGCTCGGAAAGTTAGAGTCCGGCTGCTTTTATCGTTTTTACAGGAATTCGCTACGAGCTCAAGCGCGAATATCAGCCAAGGCACTGAGTTTGACGGAGCCAACCCATGTGGTCATGCACTGCTTGTGCCCGATGCACGAGCCGCCTTCGACAGTCGTCAGCTGAAATTATCCCCAAGGCTGTTTCAACGTCATAGTGTCCACGAGCGCAACATTTAAGTCTCATGAAAGAAATATTGAAGTAAATTCTCTGATTGTATTCTTAATATTACATAGCAAACAAGTTCCTGACCCAGTGGCTCTAAGTCAGACTTGTGCTAGTACGCGTGTAAAATGCTTGACATTCTGGCTATACAAGATGATTTCACTCAGCCTTTAAAATTAGTCGGAAAGGTAGAACTGGAGACCAGTGAGGTTCTTGATACATGCAAAATTACATTAATCTCGCCAAACCATATTCCTCCTCTACGTTATCTTCAAAACATGGTAGAGATATAGCGTTGCTAGCGCCCTTGATATCGTAAGCAGCGAAATCGGAGGTTACTTTAATGTGACTTTAAGTGTCTGGAGATCTTATTAACTGATTATGGTATATTTTAGATGTTGCTGTTTTGAATAGATACATTTTTATTTTAAGTAGCCACTTTGGAGAGATGGCATACTGGGGTGAGGAAGCATACACCCCAACTACTGAAGGCCTGACAAGCCTCTTGAATATTTGCCTTGTCATGAACAACAGCTCCTCAGACGAATTGCAGCACCGGCCCACGCAAAGAAGCTGCGCCCCTCATGCTTTGAACTTAATGGCGACGGTGGATTTAAAAAAGGTTGCACGGTCAGCAAGTTCCCTCAAATGGTAACTGTTGCGTTCGGAGAACTGAAACGTGTCCGGAATAAGTAAGGCCAGCCCACCCAAACGGCGGAAGTTAAAAAAACAAACAAAATAACTAGGGAGATACTGTCTCGTTCCTAACGCTACTCGCTGGAATTCACTCTACGTTGAAATGATGTTAGTTGACGAGGCACAGAATGACAAGATGGAGGCTTTCTGCGAAGTCCTCGCACTGCAGCGTCTACAAAAAGACAATCAGAAGACGATCGAGGAGGACTATTGCCAGGTTTTCACAAAAGCTGTCTCACGTATATTTGGTATATTCTTAATGCACTTTTTATAATTAGACCATGAAAGGGGTTCCCAAGGCACTCAACATCCTACAATGTGAGCAGTACAAGTTCCTTGGCGCTTTGGGGCCGACATTGGCGGCGCTAGTACGGCAGCTGCATTTACGCCTACGCAGTAAAGATCGCGGTGATCAGATGTCCGTTTTTTATTCTTTGAAAAATGTGCAACTTTCGGTTAGCTCCGTTTTGTAGAAAGTTCCGTCTGCCAGGCAGGCTATTTTATGATTATCAAGACATGTAATTCACGCATTTTTATCAAGTTACAGGCAAAACGGTTGAAATTGTTTATTATATATTATAAGTTGATTACCTTGGCCACAATATTTATACATATTTTTATTGAGGCATGTGTCATATAGCGAATACCGTGGACGTAACAGCAACCGCGCTTGTACTGGTACACGCTCATGAAACATTTTTTTAATGTTACACATGTGAGTAAATCATTTTATTCCATTTGTCGATTTTCTAAAAGCCTCAGGTTCGACGACCTCCTTCTGCCTGCAGAGGTGCATCCAACATTTTTTTAATTTTTTTATGAATGGATGAAGCACAGAAAGCGCGTTTTCTGCTCCTTCTTGAAAAGGAATGCAGCGCACTTCGCCTTTCTGACGACGTTACACGGGAGCCAACACGCCATGATGATTACGACTACGACCCTTCCTTGTGACTGCGTCCTAATGTTGAGTTGACCAGGAAAGCACAGCGATGTAAAATTCACACCTCCTCGACCACGTTAATCAGCCTCAAGGACTTTCCAGCATTCAAATTTTTTTTACGCCTCAATACCACACTTCCTTCTAGCGGAACTGTTGAGCATCCTTTCAGCAAGGTGGCAAAACATTTGAAACACCAAAAGGTGAAATATAAGTGAAAGAACCTCGAAAAGCAGTAGATGCTTCGATAAAAAATAAAGTACATATTAACACGGCGTTCCTAAATATATCTCCAAAAATTTAGAATATTCAGATACCTCAAATAAATGTAAACGTTGCTCACTTTATTCTTTTATCAATGTCTTAATTGCATACAAATATGAATATCATGAAATTATCTAAGTTACTCTGCCGAAGTAACTGTAGCTGTAACCTTTATTGTTATGTAAGTGTAACTGTAACTTAAATACATTGTTATAAAAATAGCTATAACTGTAAATAATACTTTTAAGAAGGTACGCAAGACTGGAGACGTTAAATCTAAAATAATGTGGGTCGTGCTTTGACGAAAAAGATTGGGACAGACACTACAGGCCTCTCAGCACACTATGACAGGTCTCTTACACAATTTGAAAATTCTTGAAGGGTACATCACACCCCTAGAAAGACTGTAACACATATTCAAAATCATTTAAAGATATTCTAAACATGCGTCAAAACACTAAGAAAATTTTGATGGTTCCTACAGAAAGTTTTTAATGATATCACGCGTGTGGTCAAGCAAGTATTTTGGGCATCCTGCTCTGGTTCTGTATATATTGGGCTCTTGCCTCTACTCTGTTATACATTAAGCTCAATCGCAGCCAACACTACTTGCCCAAGTCGCCTTCTTTTTCAGCCTGACACACGCCGATCAGAAAACGCTACTCCAAATATCCAGAGGGTTCGTGTTCGCCAAATGTTTTTGATACCGCGTGTAGAAGGTTCTCACGAAGATCAATGGGTGCAAGACAAGCAGGCACCTTCTTTATTTGTATTCAGTGCTGAGTCGCACTGAATGCATCGGAACTATGGGACACCTCTTCATTAGCAAGCAGGTATAAATTCAGTGTTTGTAGAGTTGCGGCGCAGGGATTCTTAGAGTTTCTCTATATTACTAAGAGTCAACCAAAAATATTTTTTTCATCAACTCAGAAATAAATTGCGGATCGACGAACGCTCATAATTCACCCAAATATAACACTAGAGGTCCGAAGGAGATATCGTTTCATGAACTAACTTTTATTTTTTTCCGAAAGGTATGAATGCTATTTTTTATATATATATCAAGTGGAAAAATTGGTTTACGTAGCTGTTGAAAGCGCTATAAAGCGCCAACAACCGAAAACTGTCAAAAACACCCAATTTTTCCAATAAAATTTAAAAAAATACCGTATAATTTTTTGTATAAGATTTCGGTTTGTGCCGAAATTTGGCATATGGTTCGGATCTCTAATGCTTCATTTGAGAAAACAATCAGCGTTTGTCGATGCATATTGTTTTTACTGGTATCAACGCATTGTATTTTTTTTTGTACACGCTATATATTGTTTAAAGACAATATGGCAGCCAGAACAATACGCACAAACATCGCTACACACTTCCCCGCGCGTTGAGAGGCTCGTTATGACAACAAATGCAATCTACGTACCGTTAAAGAATATGAAAGAAATGTGACCCTACCTCGCCCAGGAACAGGACCCTGACCCCCAGGGGCTTCGCCGACACCAATCATGTTTATTTCTACGCATTCGAAAAGGCGAGGCGATTGAGCCTCTCCTCCTCAAAACTTAAGTATTTATCTGGGGTCCAGCTATACGCCTTTAATTTAAATGAATATAATGTTTTTCTTTATAATAATCATTAGGCGACCTACTCAAATATTTAAAATTATTTTAAACTGAATCAAGTAAAAATTAAAAAAAAAAAATCTAACTCTGTTTATATTTTCTAGAATCACGCAATCACTGTACTACATTGGATGAAGAAGTCACTTCATTGCTTCATCTTGTGAGGACTAAGTGTTTATAATATTATCTATTTAAAAAAATGTTTTGATTTAATACAGAGTTATGTTCATGAAGCTGGAGTCACAAAATATAATACAATTAAATATAAAGTGCTATTTTGTGCAAGTATACGAGTGCAGAAAATATGTACCACTTGTCGATTATCTACACTACAAAAAGCAAAATAAAAAATGAGTCTCACAATTGCGACTTCAAAATCGTTTACACTTTTTTTGAAGACACTTGGTCCCGTCATCCTACAGTGTCCGTAATTAACAATGTCGTTGTCTAGGTGCGTCCGAATTATAATTCCATCTACGTGAAAACTTCTGCAAGGTAAAAGAGGTTATTAAAGTACACAGTTGAAGACCCACGATGCTCATGATAAACACACACCACGAATAAAACTGCTAGTAAACATTGCAGGTAAGAGGGTAGAGCGCGAAAAAAATGGCATAACGGTATCATGACGTAGGTTCAAATTCGTGTTATGGCAGGGGTGGTGAAGCTGCGGCTCGCTAGACGCATGCGGCTCTTTGCCTGTTAACGCGCGGCTCGCAGTTCCCCCTCTCCCCCCCCCCCCCCAACTTCACCAAAAGAGAAATGGAACACGTTTTAAATCGAAAACAGGTTGCGGTTTGGTTGTATTTTGTTACTACCCGCTTATGTGCAGTTGAACTGCTTTTGACTCCGATAAATTAAAAGTAGTTAGAATTTTAATTGCCCTAGAAAAAAATCCCCCCCCCCCCCGCGGCTCTTGGGAGTTTCGTGGTTTTGTAGGTGGCTCTTAGGCCAGGTCAGCCTGGCCACCTTTGTGTTTGGCAATCAAGGTTTGGTGGAATATTTCTGTAGCAAATAAAAATAAGCTAGGTAAAGAAGGCCTAGTTGTACAATAGTCTCAAATCCCCTGACCTAAATCGTAAAGGCACATTATGTTAGCAGTTCAACATTTTCTTGTAATGCATTTCAGTGTAACAATTAAAAGCAGGCTAGTTAATTTTGTTTTATGTATACGGTAGGCTAAGTTCGATTCAAGGATGGACAGTTTTGCGACAAAAATGTTTTGCGAAAGCATTTTTAAGATATATTTTGTGTTTATATGTTTTCATATCAATACAATTGTTCAACAGTAATAGTTTTATTTCTTTTAATACGTTTTTTTGTATTACTTGTATCGTAATATTCTGCAACGATGTATCTTGGAGTCGTTGCCTTCCCGAAAATGTTCAAGCTGAAATTTTTTTATTTTAACTTGAGACAAGGAGTGTTGTGTGATGAGTACATGTTTTGCTATATTGCGAAGTTATCCCCGACTCTACTCATCCAATTCTCTATTCCACAAATATAACAGATGTTGCCCCGGACATGTGTGTCGACTATTCTTGAAGATCCCAAATATTGCAAGCGTTAGCAGCACGGCCAGCCAACAGTGAAAATAACACTTCTTCATGCCATCATGACGCAGAACAAACGCTCTGAAATAGACAACCACGTTGGACAGGTCCATGATGAAATCTCGAAATAATTTATGACCACATAAATTGATGTATGTTTTTTCTGCCACAAAAGGATGAGGATTGCCGAGAAAAATAGCACTACAGCTCAGGTGGAAAGTCTTTTTCAATTCATCAAAAAACTACTGCTCATTTTTTTTATCGCTTCGCAAAAGCGTTAATCTTACTTTTGTGAAAACACTATTTCCAGAGCAAAAGCTTTAACGTCGAAACTAAGGTTGAAGCTTACTGTAAAAATTTCTTGGTTCAAAATGGTTTCATATAACTGTTTACACGATAGTAAAACGTAAATGTTATTTTTTTTTCGTACGCATTAGCGGCCGACACATAACCAGTTTTTTTATTATAATACCTTTGAATATAGTATATTCGAACGTACTATTTTTTGCCTTTGTTTTTCTGTTAGAACAAAATGTATTCCTGTATTTGTATTTTAAAATACTTTGTATTTGAAAATAGTTTGCATATTCATGCGCTTTTCTGATACATATAGCGTTACAGTGTTCAATATATTTTTCAATGTCGCCATTTTAGTTTGCTTTGCCATTTGTTCTTGACAAAGTCATGAACACACAATAAATTTTCGCTGTCCTTGTGACATGACGCAATACACATTTTAGCTGGCTTTGTTATGCGTTCAAGACACTAACAATATGTTCACCAGAACATATTGTATCAAAATTTAAATATTGCTGCGAACTTGTTGCATGAGAAAACTTAGTTTTTCGGTGACAGCATTCATGCGTGTTTGCAGTAGGTCACACAGCAATCAAAAATAGGGCATTTGACATGAGCTTCTTTTAATGCAACGCCTATGTATTTTAGAACCCGCTTTCCTTCAAACACTCCGGCCAGTCGCGCCTACGTGTATTCACCAATATCCCGAGTAGCACCCAGATGTAGAAATGAGTGTCTGGCAGTTTAGACATTACACTTCTAGTAAAAAACATGTTAATTAAGAAATGTTTGGGTGTCGAATACAGTCAATGTTTACAAATCCAGAGAAATATACAAACTCTACAAGATAAATAATCACCATATTTAACTGAGGTCGTACTTTGTCAAAGATTTTTCACAATTGCACCACATAATCGCCAATACACAAATATTCATCAAAATATTGTAACAAAACAGTCCAGATTTTGGCAAGGTCATTCGTCGGAGATGAATTTGTGTTCTTTTCTGCACGATGTTGAACCTATTGTTCGTAACCGAGAGCAGGCAGACGTGGTATATATTGTCATGATCAAGGATTTCGACACCGATTTCTGTTGGCTGAGTCGAATATGTATAGTTTATGTCCTAAGGGTTGTAAGCATCTTCAGAGCTACTTGTCTAAGCGCGATACCTTGGTACGTGTGTCAACCGTCCTGTGCATTGGCCACCGTAACGAGTCTTCCCAAAGGAAAAAGCCGTCATTAAAAACAAATGCAAGAAATGCTCAACGACAACATTATTCAACCTTCAAGAAGTTCGCGGGCGTCCCTTGTCGTCCTTGTAAAAAAGAAAGAAACCTTAAAGTTCCGCGTCAAGTATCGTTGACATAACGCTGTGACAATTGAGGCATCAAATCTGCTACCCCGCATCGACGATTCGTTTAACTGACTGCGCCGCCCCCGATATTTTTCGTACATGAACATGTAGAGTTGCTACAAGGAGACCTAAGTTGACAAATGCGAACGGGAAAAAGCTGCCTTCGTTACGCCCGACAGGTTGTAGGAGTTCAAAGTGCTCCTTTTAGGACTTTGTACAGCACCAGCCATCTTCCAGAGGGCCATGGATACCGTGCTGGCAGGCCTTAAATTGCAGAGCTGCGTCGTCTACTTCAACGACGTCGTAGCATTTTCATAGGAATTCGACGACCACCTAAGACGACTTCCGAGCGGTGCTTCAAGCCTTCAAGACCGTCGGCCTTTCACCATAGCCTACAAAGCCCAGGTTTGCCTATGGTAAACTAAAGTTCTTTTTGCACGTTGTGAGCAACGAAGGTATTCACCGTGGCCAAGAGACGAAGCGCTATTTGTCTGCATTCTCGCCGCAATCTGTCAAGAAGACTTGAGGAGCTACGCTGGGGAACTCGCCGCGGCCCGGGGGGGGGGGGGAGAGGGTCGGAAATGTAAGAGGAGGAGTGGGAAACTCGTCGGGGCGGAGTCAAAAGAGGCTCCTTCCCTCCCCCGTTACGTCGCATCGGAGAGATTCCCGCCGAAGGCGAGCTTAGCCCCCTCGTCCATAAACGGGAGGGCATACAGCGAGTCATTTCCTACGCAAGTCGGACGCTGTAAAACGTAGAGATGAACTACTTCATGACTGAAATGATGTACCTTGCTGTGATTTGGGCAATAAAATGTTACGCCCATATATGTATAGAAATCCTTTCCGCGTGGTCACAGACCACCAGTGGCTCTGCTGGCTGCCGAATTTGGAAGACGCTTCGCCCAGTAGATCCTACGTCTGTAGGAGTTCGATATGAACGTGGTGTGCACGTCCGGCTGAAAGCACAATGGCACTGGTTGCCCGTCCTGTGCCCCATCGAGGCCGCTCTTGCAGGCACCGAAGACGACGACGATGAGCGTATTCTCGGCGCTCTGGATGTGAGCGAAATGGCAGCACTCCAACTAGAGCACCCTTAAATGCAACCACTCATCCCTTTCTTCTCCCAAACACCTGCTACCGCAATACTCAATCCAAAAAACGATCAGGAAAAATTTGATGTGCCTATTGTATATTTGTCTGCTTCAGTCGCATTTCGGGACACTATTAGTCTGACGGTTTTATGGCTTCTTTTTATGGTGTGATTGCTTGATGGCTTGATCGTGATATGATTTGATGGCCTGATGGTCTGTCGTATTTCGAGACATTGATTGTTTGATGGTGTGATACTGTCATGATATTATGCTTTGTCGTAGTTTGGGACATCTGACGGCCTAATGATTTGATGGTCTGTTGGTCTATGGTTTGTATGATGTTCTAATCACACATATGTACCGGTAAAAAAAAGCTTGCATTAAAGACAAACGTATATTTTATTTTGTGTCCATTATTAATTTAAGTAAGGAAAACCCGAAGGAGTCGGGTACCTTCCGAATTCTCTTAGAAACCTGAAAGCAAAGTTACTACATTGCTTATAACATGCTTTATTTCTATCTTGATATGATTGAACGTTGAATTACTAAACTGCAAGAACAAAACGCAAAAGAATATGCCTAATTTACGCACTACTTTCTGGACTTTAAAACATCAAACTTTATCGGTGTCGGTTTCGTGTCTATCTCCACACTTTCAACATTGACCATCCTGGGCATGACGGCGTCATGTGACAATGTGTACAACACTCATCCTCGTTGGCCCAAAATTGCAGTAAGCCTAGTAATACTGCATTCGCGGATTTGAAAACACATTTTTTACTCACAAACATTGAGTTCACCATACACCTTCGTCTTGTAAATAATTTTTTTATCACGCAAAGAACGTTTTTTGGCACATTCTCTGCCACTCAGATCGTGAACATGATCTATTTTACATTCAAAGGGATCAACAAATTGCTTGACAAACGCAATTTAGTACAATTTAACAGCGAACTACAGCTTCAAAAATATACGTGAGTATATAAGTAGGTGTCTTTGTGACTTTTCGAGCATCCCAGGGGAATTGTTGTGGCGGATTATTGCGGATTGAACACATACCTATTGAGCCACACTGCTGTCAGCTTTCCACACCTACTGTGGATCACGCATGCGCGACGACGAGTGATCAATAGCGCCTCCTCTCGGCCACTGCTAGAACCTCCCAAAGATACTCAGGTTCGCTCCACCACCGACAGATATCACGAGAAGCGCCATCGGTCTTTTTTGACGTTCTGATGGTCTATCGAGCTATCTTGATAGCTTTGCCCGGGCAAGATCAAAACGCTCAGATTGTTCGTTTGTCACGACAATAAAGGTTTAGACGCTACGTGAGCTACAAATGGAAGCCTTAATGGTGCATTAGCCGCCATCAAAAATAAGTTTTGATTTGTCCATCAGACACATTCAATGAAGTCTGATGTGCCAACAAGTAGGTCTCTTGGATCATCAAGGTCTTTTGAACCATCAAGGTTTGTTGAACCATCAGAAAGTTGTGATGGTGACATCAAGAAGGTGTAATGGACCGTCAAGATCCGATGGGGAATCAAGAAGGTCTGATGATCCATTAAGGAGGTCTGATGGGCTATCAAGAAGGTGTGATGGGCCATCAAGGTCTGATTGGCAATCAAAAATGTTTATTGAACAAGATAAAATTTGTGGTTGGCGCATTTGGACTTAGCAATCCATGTGCCATGAAACCCGAATCAATCATTCAGTCACCTAGAAGCCTACATTTATGCCCCATCTGATTGAGTTTGAACAAAAAATGATTGACGTGATCAGACATTACAAAGCTTACTGTCAGTATGGCATAGGGTTCTGAAAGCTGCTGGCTTATAGAGTGTAAAACATTTTAGATCGATCTCACCTCGACGACGTTGCAAATCTATATGACCCCTCATCTTAATGGAGCACTGACACCCGTTTCGAGGTGGTCTTTTTGTTGTTTAAAACTATGCAATTTATAGCCATAAACTCAAAAAGTACCACAACGCAAAAGAAAATTTCATCGTGAGCGCGCTCCTTTTATTTTTGGCATAATATATTATACAGTTTAGAAGTTTCGTAAGCGACATTTCTATGATATCGCACAAGGGCATTCATAAAACGAGGTTTGTTTGCAAATTCGCAAACCCACTAAAAATTTCTTTGAAGTATAAAAAATAGGAGCCCGGAAATGAAGTCGCGTCCTGGCTTTTTATCCCTCAAAGGAAAACATGGCGACGTTCGGCACCTCTAGCAGTCAGAATGATAGTAGATTTGGAGAACCGGACGACAATATCTATATTTGGTAGACATACCTCTAGTTTAGAATGTTTTGCTTTGTGTGAAGTGACCTTCTGCAGCAAGTTTGTCGGAAACGACACCACGTCTCAACCGAGGTACCATTTGAACCTCCAACACTTTAGAGACATTTGGGCTGAATCTCTGGTGTCCTAAGACTAACTTATGATGCTTCTTTTAACTTGCACTTGTCGGTGATATTTAGTATGCATTTCTACGGACTCCTGAGAAACAGTAATGTTTAGTTA
Source organism: Ixodes ricinus (assembly GCA_037355805.1). NCBI lineage: Eukaryota > Metazoa > Arthropoda > Arachnida > Ixodida > Ixodidae > Ixodes > Ixodes ricinus. The sequence continues at coordinate 43,736 of JAZHYW010013072.1, read as the reverse complement.
TGGTTGTCGTTCAGGTCAAGATAAATATTTGTGCATTAGTCAATTTTCGTTTTCGGTTGTCCACCTTTTTTCTGCTTAGCGCATATTTAACCTAAATTCAAGATCATAGCAAGTCAAGGCAGACTCTATGTGCCATAGTCTACCGCCTCATACGAATGGAATGCAATAATATTAGTCTTTCACCATTCAGACACCAGCCGTCTGTCATTCAGTCAAGTAGTGAGCGGAAGCGCCTAAACAGGAAGCCGAGACCAGCTTCACAACAGCCGTTACGTTCGCTGACACGTCAAGTGTGCCGTAACACAATATTAATATAAATAAGCTTATTATAATTGCTATCAGCATCTCTTTAGTTTCGTACTTGTAGTTTTATGGTTCCTTTTTCAACCATGTTATCGCGCTTTTCGTTGCACTTACTTTTCCCTAATGAAGAATACATCAGGCAATCCTGGTGTGATATCAGTGAATTCTGGTGTGACACAAGAAGATCTGGTGTGATCACCAGCAATGCTAGTGTATCGAGCACGCCAGCCTGTTGTGCCCACCAGAAATGCTGGTGTACCCGTACATCAGCCTGCTAGGCACACCAGGAGAGTCTGATGTCACACAACACGGGCTCATGTACCCACCAGGCAGCCTGGTGTGCATACCACGCAGGTTGATGTGACACCATTGTTGCACTTTTGTTCACTTTTCTCCCCGTCCGCGTGCATGTTTTTCATTGGTTCCTGTGACGCTCCTTGCCCCGGCGTGGTGCCTCGTTTCCTCCCGTCTTGGTGGTCGCCGTAGACCAAACCGCGGGTTTCTTTGGGCTGAAGAAATGTCCTCCTCATCCCCAGCACTTTTCCTGGGCGGCCTTGAGCAGCTATGGGGCACTCGCCTCTTCGCGGGTTTCCTTTTCCCTTTCCCCCAGCATTCTTGTTAAAGTTTGAGAAGATAAAGAGTCTTCTTTGTAGTCGAAGCCGAAAAGATGTGTGTTGGTGCGCTTTCCTGACTTCCGGCGAGCTTGGTCTGGTAGCAAAACTTCACAAAGAAAAGAATAGTAATTATTCCACATTTTTGGTGCCGAAACCCGAGAATTAACGGCCAGATCATGCCTACTACTAGCCAGGAGGGCGTCGACCGCCTCAAACGAAAGAGGACTATCCTGCGAGCCGCCACAACAAAGATCATCAACGAGATTGGCGTCCTGCTGGCCACAGAGCCAACCGACACCGGTGAGCTCGAAGAAAGATTTTAAATTCTTACACTTAAGAAGGCTTCCCTGAGAAAGCTGGACAAGAAAATCGAGCCATCTGTCGAATATGATGCCTTAGAAGAAGAGATAACTGACACGGATGGGTACGCGGAATGAGATCAGCGTAACTAAGACACGAGTCGAACCGGCAAGTTGAAAGGCCAAGAATTGCAGAACGACAAGACGTCCTGTTCTTCGATTCAGGGCAGTGGCTACGGACAAGCTCCAGTTCATCACGGCCAACTTCCTAGAACAGTAAAAGCTTCCGAAGCTTTACTTTTGCGCTTTTTAGAATAAAGATGTTTATGACAGCAGCGTTGCTCTCAAACGTATTATTGAACCCTTTTTGTGAGTAAAGCAACACCTCAGTCAACAGATGACTCTGCTATCATACCACAACATATCCTGATTTCACACCCGTACACCAGATTGCTGGTGTCACACCAGAACACCAGATAGCTGGTGTCACACCAGAACACAAGAGTGCTGGTGTAAAAATGTCCGAATACACATCTGTGAAAAAGTCTGGTGTCACATTAGAGTCACACCAGCCCTCGGCCTGGTGTTTTCTTACTAGGGTTGTTGTGGTTTTCTATTGTCCGTTTTGATTTTTTTTGTGCACGCCACCGAAGCTTCTTCCCGGGTACAAGGACACCTCGGACCATGACGATTCCATCAATCAGAGCCCGAGGCCGGACCGGCGTCCGCAGACGTCATGGCCCTTCTGAACCGCAAGGTCGTCATCCTAGACCTGTTGACGGAGCAAGAGGCCGCCGTCACGGAGGACACCAGCAGTCAGCGGCAGCGTGATCCTCAGCTACCCGCTCGGCTCACGGTTCCCGTCTACACGGTATTTGAGAAAGGAAGTTCTTCGCTTACTTCTTGGAGGAACTCGGCGTCTATGCCCAAATGTTCCGTGCCTCAGTGTCACGTGCTCAACAGGGTTTGCCCTCTGCTACTACAGGCGTGGGCAAGACGTTTGTGGGAAGAGCAGCCAGTCTCTGCTTCTCTCACAACATTATGCGCCGCCTTCATCAATGAGTTGCTGCCAGCGGCGAACGACCTCAGGATCCAGCGCTAGGTCAAGCGCCGCACGCAGCACGCGGATGAAGGCATCGTCCGGTATATCCGATTGGTGCAAAATTTTATAACCGATCAGAGCGAGCTTCTCCTAAAACGAAGAGGGTAGACCGCCTCACACAACAATGTCACCCTCATTGACACGCATATCCATCATGGGAGGAACTTTGCAACCACCGAAGACTTCGTCCCAGCTGCACGTGACCCTCAAGAACGTCAACCTGGGCAGTGAAGAGTGTTGCATCCTTGCCCGCGCGTGCCAAGCTCTTTGTGCACGCGCGTTGCCTCGCGTTCCGAGTCCTCAGCGCCACTGCGCTGCTTGCGGTGTTTGGTATTAAAAGCTTCGCTCGTTTTGAACAAACGTCTTTCTCGCGCCTGCGGAGCTCACCCGGGGCTTCGGCGCTTAGGCATAGCGTTCAAGACCTACTGCTCCGCAGCACATGGTGTCAGAAGTGGTTGAGAAGCGAACATGACCGACAACGAGCGTTCCCCTCCCGTTGCGACGGCATCCTCAGGGTTCGCCGTTCGTCCACCCAACCCGTTCAACTTCCAAAACGAAGCGGACTAGCCTGAATGGATCCAGGACTTCGACGACTATAGAGTGGCGTCGGGACGACACCTCAGCACTGGAAACGTGCAAGTATGCACCCTTTTGTACACAATCGGACGCCAAGCGAAGAAGCTTTTGAACACGTTCAGGCTCACCGACGCAGAAGAGACAAGCTACGAAATAGTTCGAACGCGCTTCGACAACCACTTCCAGCAGGTGCACAACGCAGTTTACGACAGCATCTCTTTTCGCCAGTGAACGCTGGAGGCCGGAAAAACGGTGCATCAGTACGCGTCTGATCTACAAACGCTAGTGGAGAAATGTGACTTCGGCTACCTCACCGACCGCATGGTGCAAGACCGTTCCATTCTTGGGCATCCCGAAAAAGTGCTCTCGAAGAAACTATAAATAGACTCATACCTGACGCTCAAGACAGCTTTGGCTAAAACAAGGCTGCAGGAAACGGGTCATCGCCACCAGCAAGTCTTCACGGCGATAAGACGCCAAGAGTGGTGCGGCCCGACGATGCCGAATTAGTCACGGTGTTTCGCCGAAAGACAGCGAACGCTCCGAAATGCCAGCCTACGCAACAGTCTTCGAGGCTGTTCCAAGGCATTCTCACAGCGGCAGCTCGCGTCGTCAGTTTTGCGGGCAGAACTTTCATCCTTGCACTCAATGCCCAGCATCTGGTGTCAAGTGCTTCAACTGTAACAACCGCGGACCCTTCGCCAAGGTGTGCAAGAAAGCACAGCGTGGTCACCACGATCGTCGCAGTTTCGTGAGTTCAGCAGGGTGGATGGCAGGTTCAGCCCCCGACCACAGACCAGCCGGTATGAGCAGGAACCCCCAGGACACTACATCGTTCTCATAGACCGGCCCCGTGTATGACCACCTGGTCAGCTATGCGCCACAGGCACGTTGGGAGGGCCAGCACCGCGCAAAATCACCCCTCCCCTTTCGCGCACAGCATCCCGGAACTGTTACACGGCCTCACGCTTGAAGACCACCAACCTACACTTTAAAAGAAAATGGTGGCAAAGAAACATAAAAACGTTTAGAATAAATAACTGGGCAAACTGGTAAGAGTTCATGTTGAAAAACGACGCGACTTGACAGGGACAAATAAACGAAGAGAACACAAGACAGCTCCTGTCTTGTACTCTATTCGTCTTTTCTTTTCTTGTCCCATTTTTGCTGTTTTTCAACTCTAAATTGTTATTTGTGCTAATAATGCTCAAATTTCAAAGAAGAACGGTTTTGAAGAGGGCTTCCTAGCGGCAAATAACCTTCTGTCAAAAAATAAAACATGCATGGTTTGGTGGACTTTAAAAAGAAAAGAAACAGTAGATTTTTTTTTTTTTTTGCGAGGGACAGAGGGAAACGATATTTTTGAAAGTTAGGTCGATTCTTCCCTTAAACGGATTCGTTCGTGAACACAATTGATAACCTTGGGCAACTTCGTTGTGAGCAAACAGCCATGTAAGAATGAAATTCATGGTGGTTTTTCTACCATTGTCACAAAATTCTTGTTTTTGGTGTGTTTATATTTCTGTTCACAAGGCGACAAACCGGGGTTTGACCACGCGACGATCCACTGGGCGCCAACAAGGCTACAAGGGATGCTCTTTTCAGCTGTTACCTCCCTTCTGGCCAGAGGCTTCCTGTTTTGGGGAGAGATGTGCCCTTGAAAGAAAGTCATAAATATCAAGCTGGGGAAACGTAAACGTGCACGTTGGACTGCCGACTCCGGCACGGCCTACAATTTAGTTGGTGCTAAGAACTAGACTTGGGTGAAGGTTTCGGCGAATTTGAAAAATAAGGGTTAGCGACGTTAGGCAGAGAGACGTGGTGAGAGCTACAAGTGCCGGAACTGGGGCATCACGACGTTGCTTCCCAAACATCGACTGGGTGTGTTCTCGTCGGTTAGTGTTCTGCCGATGATTATCGATACAAGCACCATGGCGCGTAGGAATTCTCCGTCCCACTAACGATGCAAGAGGCCGTACAGCACCCATAACCGCTTGCACGCTGGTTCGCACCTCAGATCTGTAATATTATTTTTATTTGTTTGGTGTATATTTGCTTAGTATATTGCTTTAACTGGTTTATGCCCACCAGACGCAAGTAAATATTGTTTCTTCATACTTTCCTGCACTGCGAGTGCGTGAAACATAGAGCTTAAGACGGTAGAGTTTCTGTTTGTAATATATTGTTAATTGGTCGGCGTGTTGTCAGCGCTTGAGCACTAGAAAAGAAAATATTACTCTCCATTCTTGTTGTTGTTTTGGTTGAATTGTAAACAGACTTTTCTCACCTCGAAAACCAACCATGCACAACTGTTTTTTTGTTTTTTTTTCGGGGTGTCGTTTTAATTTGTTTTAGTTTCGTTTCGTGTTTTTGTTTTAAAGGTATTTATAATGGATGTCCAGATCCTGACACCAGTTATCCAACTTAATCTCAGCTTATAGTTAAACACTTTGCGGATGTCGTTCGGACTTTAGTCGGCATGAACACAGCGAAAGAAGCCGTCGGGGCGCTGTTCCTTACGTGCTATGTGTTCAATGTAAAGTACTTCGAGGCCATCGCAAATACAATAAAATTCATTGAACATTTGCTTGCTCATTTGGAGAAAGCATTCCTCTGCCGGTCAAACACGTTCCTTATAAGCTTGCTGAATGTTTTATGTAAAGCGTTTTCATATTTTGCATTCTCCCGAACTATTTGCTCAATCCTTATACACCATGTCAAGAGATCAAACTAGTTATCTTCACGTTTCTTGTGCTTTTTCACTCACGAAGTTCGGGAATCCAGTGTTTCGCACTTGGTCAGAGTTGAAACAACAATTTTCAATATTCTAAAAAAAAAATGGCAAGACATTTTTTAAGCATTTTGGTTGAAATTGCGACGCGCGTCGACGAGCTAAACGCATGCGTGGCCGAATGGTTTAAGCATCTGTTTGTTTCCTACTATTTCAAACAGTTTGGAGGCGAGGACATGTCAAAGGACTTGACGGCCATCAATAATCTGTTCCGGACAGCACCAGAGCTCTCACAAGAAGCGAAATATTGGATGGAAGAACCCATCACACTGACTGTGATTGATAGAGCTATGGAAGAGACTGGTCGCCCACCAAACGCCTCGTCCTGACAACCAATGCGCAGAGTTCTATCAGCACTTCCGTGCCCAGCTTTCTCCTTTTACATCGAAGCTGTGCGAGAAGCTTATGAACTCCACGCGTTAGCACATTCGTTCTTACACTAGCACGTGATACTAATACAAAAAAATCCCTCTCTTAAAAGACGAGAACCGTTGGGCTACCGCCCGATAGCGTTAAGTAACGTTGATTACAAAACATTTGGAAGGATTTTGTCTAGGGGAATCCAACACCTAGTGACATATTTGGGGCGGGGGGGGGGGGGAGGCACCAGACTTGTGGGATTAAAGGCAGAACTATTGAGACAAACATTCATGTAGCTGGATCAACTATCGTAAGGGCCAATTTCGAGGGAATTCAGGTTGGAAAGCACTGGAGAAGGCTTTTCACACAGTGTGTCACAGTAGACTATTGCATATAGGTTCTAAAGCTAATGTTGAGAACGAAATTTGTAAAGGCTTTCAGATGCGCACACCGGATGCACCGCACGATTGGTTATAAAAAACTCCGTTAGAGAAACGATAAACGTATGTTATTCTGTACGGCATGCGTGCCTGATTTCACCATTGTGTGTAGTCTTTATATTGAGCCGCTATGTTTGAGCATTATAGATAACGAGCAGCAAGGAGGGGTTTACATTGTGAAGCGCAGAAGTAAAAGTTATAGCATACGCCGACGATATTGCTGCGTTTTGTGAGGACAAAAGTGGTGTTACTAAAGTTTTTTGGTTATATGAAAAGTAATGTTATTTGATTGGCGCCAAGATCAAAAGGTAGAAGTGTCCTGGCGTATGGTGCGGTGACTGGGCAACAACGGCGACAATTCTGAGGGCATTCAGAGGAGCGTCTCTACAAACAAGTACCTTGGAGCTCCGCTAAATCACTTGAAGAAAAGCGTGCCATATAGGGAAGGTGTTACAAAAGGTTTAAATAAACGTACGGGTAAATGGGGTGGTCGCAACATGTCAAATTATTACAAGAGCTACAGTGTGTAATCTTTTTTGATCGCAAAACTTTGGGACATGTTACAGATATTATACTGCACACGCAGCTGTATTGAAATGATGCATTGGGTGTTGGTTTTGTTTATTTGGAAGATTGCAGGAGAGCCGATGCGAAGATATAATATATAACTGCGTCTTTTCAAACGAAGACTTGGGTTGTCACATATGTTTTTCCGACAACTCGTTTCACGATTTTTTTTCACGAGATGAGAGGCACCCCATTCTGCAGGTTATGTTTCAAACAAGGTTCACAAGGCTCAACCTGTCTTTCAGTGTATGTTCGGACATTAACCACACTGCAAAGATGGTTGGATTCGTCAAGGAGGTAATTTGAGGCTTTTAAGTTTTTACGTGTATGGCAATTTTACGAATATCTGGCTTCGGTCACCCCAAGATAGCCGTATTGCGATCGGCTTGACTACCATTACTGAATAAATTATTTCGAAGATAAACCAGGACACGACAACTTGGCTCGCGTTAAGAAAATGCCATACCGCCAGCAGCAAAGTCGTTTTTGCGTCGCTTGCACAGCGAGACATTCCCGTGAAGCTGTGGCTTAGAGAAAGAATTCTAATCGTGCCTGGCGGAGTCAAATGCCCACTGAGTAATTGACCCCAAAATAATTGAGCATGAATTCCTGCACTGCTGGGATGCCATTTTTCTTTCGGACGTTTTAAAAATAACATTAAAAGTAAATATGCATAACATCGTATGCAATACGATTCATTCCTGTTGATCCTTATTATGTTGTTCAAAAGGGCGTGATTATGGTTCTTGCGCTCTTCACTGTATGGAAGTCTCGTATGTTTGTGAGGCAAACTGAACAGTCACCGAAATCTGCACGCCTGTTTTTTTTCTTATTGAGTTGATTACACCAGTCAAGTGTGCATGTGTAAGATGAAATATTTGAAATGAACAGCTGCCCGAAACTATAGAATAGTGTGCTTTTAGTGCAAACTTGTAAATTCCTAATAAAAAAAAGGACGTGGCGGAATGGTTACCATACTCGACTCTTACATGGGGGATTCAGTTTTGATTCCAGATATCGGAATCTTCTTTATTTATTCTTTATACTTGGCATTCTCTGTTCGAGAATCTCCGCGTCTGGTCGAGTTACGAATGTTCTACGCGCCGAAAGTTCTGCGCCGAATGTTGCAGTAACCCACGTGGGTACAAAAGGTGCTCCGAGTGGCGAGCGGGAGTCAGTATCGCCCCGGAGTTCGATCTTAACTTTTCGCCGCCACCGACGCCTGCGTAGCTAGCCTTTTCCGCAGCGAAGCACTTTATGACAAGGATTCCGTGGAATTTTTCATGTGCGTCAACAAACACACGACGCTCGCACCGTCGCACGGGCCGCACGCGCACGACTTCCACGTGTGAAAGATTCGAAGTAAATAACCAAAAAATCATGAGCCATTCGACTCTGTGAAAGTGGATCGTCAGCGAAGTTGGTAACACATAACATAGACGTGACACAACATTTTGAACAAAGGTACGTACACAGTTATTGTCTTGATTGGTGGTCATCGCAGCGAAAGATACGCACTACACATTTATTGTTGTCTTGATGGATGGTCATTATTTCGGGTGGACGACTATCACCGCCCGGAGGAGCCGGAGGATACTGACACGCGCGACGTGACCTCCAGCCCACGGAAAGTTGACACGCGCGATGGGACCGCCACCCCGGCACAGCGAGAGAACGGAAAGCTGGCACGGTATCGCTTGGAACGAAGATAAAAAGAGGGAGGTGCTAGCGTAGACATGGCCGACGCGGGTCGCACTTCGGCAAATTTTTGAGAAACCTTAATTATCTACCTGAGGGTCTACTGATCTTGAAAATGGTGCATATCGATAACCAATCTACTGGATAGACCTATTCCTAAATGACCCAAGCATAACAAAAGGAATGCAGGATATGGTGTTTCACGCGCAGCACGTGCTGGAGCCTGCAGCAGTAACTGTTCTAAAGAAAAAGCCTAAAATAAATGGCATCTTGCACGCGTTTTCGTTAACCGTTTATTTTGTTATTTACTTCGAAGCTTTTATACGCGGAAGGCGTGCGCGTACGCCGTGTGCGGAAGTATGAGCGTAGAATTTCTGTTGACGCACATAAAACATTCACGGAACCATAGTCATAAACAGCTTCATGTCATAAAATGTTGATGAAAGTGGGCGATAGATACCATTTCTTTTAAACTTTGGCTTTAGAACAGTTACAGCTGCATACGCCGTCGCCACAGGCGCATGCCTTGCGCGTATAGAAGTTTTGAAGTTAATGACAAAAATGAAGCGGTGATGAAAGCACATTCAAGATGCCATTTGTTTTAGGCTTTTGCTTTAGAACAGTTACTGCAGCAGACGCCGGCACGTGCGGCGCGTGGAACACCATTCCCAGCATTCTCCTTGATCCTTGGGTGATTTAGCTATAGGTCTATTCTGTAGATTAGTTATCAATGGGCGCAATTTTTAAGATCAGCAGATTTTCAGGTTTAAAATAAAGGTTTTTTAAGGATTTGCCACTGCTTGACCCGCGTCGGCCATGTCTACGATCGAACCGCCCTCTCTTTGTAGTCGTTCCTGGAGCTCGTGTGCCTAGTTTACTTTCCTCCCGTTCTTCCGGGGTGGTGGTTCCGTCATGTGTGTCTACTTTCCGCGTGGTGGTAGTTCCGTTGAGCCTGTCTAGTTTCCTCTGGCTCTTCTGGACGACGATAGTCGTCCACGTGAATTATTGACCTCCAATCAGGACTACAATAAATGTGTGTGTGTATCATTCGTTACGATGACCACCGATCAGGACCAGAAATGTGGTCGTACCTTTGTTAAAAATTCTGTGTCATGTCTGTGTCCTGTGTTAAACAGCTTCTCTCGTCATCCAACCACAAAGTGAAATTCCTTATGGATCACAAAGTGAAATGACATCAAATTATTAATCTACATTCTACATATTTCGGTGGAGGTGCTTGGTACCGCATTCCGTGCCCGTATTACGTTCCACCCAGAAGATCTGTCGGGACCGATCTATTTCGAGCCCGCAAAATTAATCACAGTCGACGAACCCTAGACCCGAGCAGCCGTCGGAGCCAAGGCAAGCCTCCGGAGTTCGGTCAACTACCAGAGAAGCAGAGGAAAAAAAGATGCCGACGATGAACACCACGTCGCAGCTAAACGAAACTGAACCGATGTACATCGTCTAAGTGCAGGACCAAACACGAACGCCGGCGAATTTTAGTGGCGATCTGCATGAAGATGTGGAGGACTGGTTGAACAAGTACGAGCGCGTCGCTCTTTAACGGATGGTGGCCTGAGCAGAGCCTACGGAATGTCTAATTCGCTCTTGAAGGCACGGCAAACACCTGGTTCGAGAACCACGAAGCGTCAATTTCTTCATGGAAAGACTTCCCGACCGAGCTTTGACGCACCTTTTTCAGCCAGCAGCGACGTCAGAGGGCCGAAGAAACTTCTCCAAGCAAGAAGCCAAGGGCAAAACGACAGCGTTCACATATTTCATGGAGACGTTCTCCACCTCATGTTCCTTGCCGACCGAAATGCTCCCGAAAATAAAAAGCTGCTGGTCCTGATGAGGGTACCGAAAAAACATCTTCAGAAAACTTGCGCGGAGCCGCGCCTACCACCATCGAAGGTTTCATTACTGAGGCTACGAATATCGACCGCGCCCTTCAGGCACGAGCCTCCCACAACCACAAACCTCCCAGCTTCGCTGCCCTCTCGCCGTACAGCCTCAAAACCCCGGACATCCACGAGATCATCCGGAACGCCATCCAGGAGAAAATCAAGAAGCTCCTACCAGATGCCAACCAGCCTTTTTCGCGATCGATAAGCGAATTTTTCGGCGATTAAGTTTAGAAGACATTCTAACCGGAGGCTCCTGCCAGCGTAGCAACACCGGAGGAGCACTTTCTGACCTACGTCGCAGTAGCTGGGAGACCGGCGCCAGCTGCCCGGCAGTATTCGGCGCCACCTCGACGTGATTTCTCAGCGCCGCAGACTTTACGACGTCGGGAAGCGCAGCCCCAGATCGTCCGCACCGAACAACCTTCGCTTAGGAAGACGGATCTGTGGCGCACGGCCGCTTGACGACCACTGTGTTATCACTGCGGCGAGGTCGATTACATCTACCGGAGGTGCCCATACCAAGAAATGGGACTGCGAGATTTCGCGTCGAGCGACCCGCGACCCCGCCTTGTGGAGCGAATAAGGGACATGTACATCCAACGACCTCTGTCCCCAGTGCCGACCTTACGACAAGGTTCCCGTTTGCCTTCGCTTCAACGTGCGCTTTTGCCCTTCCGCCACTCCCAGACGGACGGCCTGTTTCCCCTATTTCGGCAGAAAAACAAAGTGCGGCAACGCCTGGAGGTGGCGTTGCCGAATACGACCGAGATAGACTGCCTCCGAAAACGACGTAGCGCTTCCACACTCTTCACTCTACGCATCGCAACAACGTCATTGTAAGGGTGACCAGCAACCTAAACTTTATTATCGAGAGGCACGACGCATCGGCACTCGGGGAAACTGGAGCAGACAAAAAGACTAACAGAAAGTATAAACAAAACAAATGCCGAAGTTATCTTCATATATATCGACGTAGAGCACACGACATAGAACGAGGTGTTAACCTACATCACGTTTCCTTAAAACAAAGCGGTGCAAAAGACGACAGGAGTAACACCGATTCAGCGGTTGCATGGCCTAAAGCAGCGGTGCACAACTTAAAAATGACGCGGGTCGAAAATAGTTTATTGGAAACTGCGCATGCCGCACCTAGTGTGAAAGGTTACACCCTTTCGCTGCAGACAGGTTTTCAATATCCCGCATCATCGCACTGGTGGCCGTCTTCAGCACATCTCGCAGTGTCATGTCCGTCATAGAAGATCAAAGACGGTTCTTGTTGAAGGTTATCAGTGAGAACGTCTGCTCACAGACATATGTGCTCCAAAAAAGTGATGCAAGATTCAATGCGTGTTCCACAAGGTTTCCGTACTTGCTCCTCTCAAGGCTTCTGTAGAAGTCAAGCAGCTGAGACTCACGATGCATACTCTTCAGTTCTGGCGAGCAATGGAGGTTGATGAGTTCTAGCTGCAGCGTCGGACCCGTGTCCTCCGGTGCGACAGAAAACGGATCGCGGAAGAAATCGTAGTTACTCTTCTCACTTTCGAATGCCTTGAATCTTTGCTGGAACTCGGAGAGCAGGTACTCAACCTGTGGAGCGTACGTCGCAGCTACCATCTTCCGATTTTCGCCGGTTGGAAAGAGCTTCTGGCAGGTTGGAAAGTGAACTATGCTTCCACCCCAAGCTGCAATTTGAAGAGGCGCAGCTTTCCTTGGAACGCGAAGATCCCGCTCACCATGTCCGAATTGTGATGGCCTTTCCTTGGAGAGCTATGTTAAGCGTGTTCAGATGGCTTGAAATATCGGTGAGGAATGCCAGATCCCACGACCATTGTTCTTCCTCCAGCTCTGGTATGTGCTTCCCTTCCTCTTGCAAGAAAGCGATGATGTCGGCCTTCAGCGCGACGAAGCGAATCAGAACATTCCCACGGCTTAGCCAGTGAGCTTCAGTGTGATACGGGATGTCCATGGGCTCACTCTTCATTTCTTTCAGGTACTCTTGAAATTTCCTGTGCATCAACCGCCGAGCACGTATAAAGTTGACAACCGAAGTCACGACCTTCATCACATGGTCAAACTTCATCACTTTGGCACAGAGTGCTTCCTGGTAAAGCACACAGCGATACTGCTTCAGTTCTACAAAACTGAAAGCTTGAAGTAAGGTAACGGCTCCGTTTCTCTTTCCCATCATGGCTGGGGCTCCATCGCTGCAGACACCTGCGAGTTTTTCCCATGATAGCTCGAGCTTCTCGATGACATCATTGACCTCCTTGCTGATCTCTTCTCCCGTAGTCCGTCCGTACATTGAGCAAAGCTCTGCCAGCTCCTGAGGCACTTCGAAGTTTTCGTTCACACCATGGATGAAAACAAGCAGCTGTGCTGTGTCTTTGATGTCTGTGCTCTCATCCAAAGCAAGAGAGTAGTAGACAAAATGAGTGCAACTCTTACTCCGGCTGTTTTAATAGGTCGTCGGCAATGTCATGCACACGTCGTTGTACTGTCATTCTTGATAGGCTCAGGTTTTGGAAAACCAACTTCTCGTCCGGGCACATCTCCTCGGAAGCAATCATAAGACATTCCTTGATGAAGTCGCCATCAGTAAACGAACGACCTGAACGAGCGATCTGTCGAGATATCTGAAAAGACGCCCGCGTGGCTGCTTCAGATGTGTTCTTTGCTTTCGTAAAAATGCTTTGCTCAGGAGGCAAATTCCATTTTATGTCCTCGGACTTTGTTGTCTCTTCTAATTCGAAAGAGCGCTGAATTCGCGGGCATGTTTGGTCTCGTAGTGGCGTCGAACGTTGTATTCTTTAGGAGCCTCGAGAGATTCTCGACACACAAGACATAAGCACTTCGATGCGTTCTCAATGAAAAAGTACCTCCATGTCCACTACTGGTTGAATTTCCGGCCCTCCTGGTCGATTTTTCTCTTCTTGGGAAGTGCACTCATATTCCAAGCGTGACACGACTAGCTTTTCTCTATCTGCACCAAGCTGTCACTGATCATGTCCCAACAGGAGGGAAGAGGGCCGTAGCCTCCGTGGAGAGAGGGAGGAGGAAACGGGATGAAGAAGAACTGGAAGAAGGATAGGGGAGGGACGCTGTTAGGGGTCACAACAACGCACTGGATGGCTGTACAGGCTTTTGTATTGTTGTTTTCTGTGGGTCTGGTGGAGAGAGAATATTTGAACTGAGGACGCGGAGTTCCCCGGAAAAGAGGACTCTGAGAAAAGTAGGTCAACGGGTTCGAATGCTTTCTGCCAAGTCAACGGCCGCAGTGCATTGAATGACACGGTGAGCGGTTTTTGCGTTCAGCTGGGCCGCGGGCCACACAGAAAGTGCCCGCAGGCCGCATGCGGCCCGCAGGCCGTATGTTGTGCACCCTGGCCTAAAGGTAACGACCATGCTCGACGCGATGCAGCTCTATGAACCAGCTGTCGAGGACAGCCACGACGCCCAGGTTGTTGCTTAACAACCTGAAGAAGTTTGCCTTCTTTCCTTACTTTAGATTCGAGATCAACAACGTGACACCACCCGGTACAGGATTCGTAGGATCGACGTTCGCTCCAAGTCCGCAGAACGCCCGTGGGTCTGGACTCCGATACGACTACAAGATCTAAGCGAGAAACTCTCGAAACACTACTTCGGACGCAACAATGTGCTTCGTTGACTTGGTGATCTGAACTCCGAGGTTATGCCGGACGAAACACGGTAATCACGCCGCCCTCCACGACGGTGAGTCGACCACGCCGTGCTCCACAAGCCGTACTACAATAGATAGGACTGTGAACTGCGTTTTGTACCACTCTAGATTGAATTGTGTTCTACAAGCTGCGTAGTTTGCATTACTCTTGTTTTCGTTGCTGCTTCGTTTTCCGGCAAGTTGCATCAAGACGACGCTCTTCAAAAGGGGGAGTAATGCCACGTGTGTCGCCCAGTGAGCGCATGCGTGGCTGAATGGTTACCATGCTTGACTTTATTTTATTATTTTATTAATTCCTTAAATTTGGCGTTCTCGTAACTTCGAGAACTTTCTCGCCTAATGGAGTTACGAATGTTCACCGTGCCGAAAGTACTACGCCGAATGTTCCGGTAACCCACGCGGTTACAAAAGTTGCTCCGCGTGGCGAGCGGGAGTCAGTCTTGCCCCAGCGTTAAATCCTGCTGTTTCGCCGCCATCTCCGCCTGCGTCGGTAGCTCTTGTTTTGGGCACAAGATTGCCCAATAAATGTTTAGTTCGCTTCAGTTTTCCTCGCCTCATCAATTGTAGTTTGTGACATTAATAAAATACATTGATAGACAAGAAAAACACCGCGGACTAAAGCGAACTATTCTCCTGTCCTTTTTGTGCGACAGTGCAGTCAAAGGTATGTACGCGACAGCCATCGTTCATTGCTCTCCTGATTGAGGCTGCACGCACGCATTCCTCATCTTCTCGGAAATGCCACAGAGGGTTGACTCAAAGTGTAATTTCTATCTGAAAATGATCCTAAAATAAATAACAAAGTAATTGTTTAAAGCCACTTGAAATACAAAATTAAACACATATTAAAGAAAGTTCAACAATCAGTAATGAGATAAAAAATAGTGTCTATAGCCGTGTTTAGATGAATGCGACTTCAGCGCATTGAGTCCAATTGTCCTTAAAAAAAGCCGGCGCGGAAACGTCAACATAAATGCTCACCAGACATACGCGAAAGTGGCACCACGCTACGTCCAAACTCTAAGTTAGAGCTGTGTTTCCGGCACCAGCTGTATCAGTTGACCACGTTTTCCGGTGCTTCGAGCACAGAGGCCCTCTCGACGCTTTCAAAGAGGGGGAAGATTGTGCCTGTTGTCTTCGATACTGTGTAAAATGTTACGAGACGCTAAAAAACATCAAAACCAAAGAGCTTTGTGCCTCGAGCCAGGTCGCTTGGCCGCTCTGGGAAAGAGGCGACGTGCGTGCACATTTCTATGCATAACACGCCACTGTGAGGACGTCACCGCTTTTCGCCTAGGCAATGACGAACCGGACCTCGAGGCCGTAATGCTCCGGCGCAGGCATTAACGGCATCGAGACGGGAGCTGCTCGTTTTCCGGTACCGTGCAATGCTCGGAGTTCTCGGCGTCGTTCCTGCTTGCGTCGAAGCCTCTGGGGACATCCTCAGACGCTGAAGTCGTAATTCGCAATGCTCGGTTGGACGGGGCCGCCCCTACCGAGCAGCTGCACTATATTCCGCGCACTTATGGCGGCAATAAAATCCCGCGTTTTCTATCGCGAAAAAGCTGCGGGCGACCCCAGGGTACAACATTCCCCTGTCGCCGGCGAGGTTGCCTACCACCATGTTCTCAGCTGCTCACTCGTTAACGATGCGAGTGTGTTCTCATAATCATCCCCATTTCAAAATGCGATGCGAAATTCGTTTACAAGGGCTGAATGAATGCGCATTCTCCGTCTCGATCCACCGCCCTCTAGGTACTTAAATGAGATTCACTTGCATAGCGCATTATGGCGGTTACATGACCGCATTAAATGCGACAACTGGGCTTAATGCGACTAAGTCGCAATCATATAAACGTGGCTTCTTTGAAAAAAGCCGCAAAAAAATCCGGAAAAGAAATGAAACAGGCAAGATAGGGGTCCTCACATGAAACTATATATTGAAACAAAATCGAAATTTAAAAAGAATTCATTACCATCTTCCATAAAGAAATCGAAGAAGTACTGAAACTAGGGTTCCTTACAATGATCGTAAATGAATCCGACGAGAACATAAAAATAGGGTTTTCTACAAAGAACCTTGAAATTATCCGAAAACAACCGAACAACTAATGTCCCTTAAAATGAAAAGTAAAACCCGCAAAGAGCTCAAAAATGGCGTTCAGTTTAATGATCCTCAAAGTTATTCAAAGGGATCCCTAAAAAAAACCATAATATGGTTCAAAAGGAACGACCCTTAGTTAGAGACTTTATTAAACCTTTAGCGGTATCACCCATGGGACAACCGAAACAAGTCTAAAAAGTTGAACTTATCTGGGTTTTTTTCAGTTTGCCGAGCCACCGCTGTATACAACGACGCCGAGTTGTTTCGCTCTACCGGAGCTACATGGGGCCACCCATTTGGCGGGCTCTCTTCGTTGGACTGTTATGGCCGCAGCTTGGGCCCGCCGTGCGGCGCAAGCCCATCCGCTGAAGGCTACGGAAGCCCTACCAATCGTAGGCCAAGCGTGGAGCTCAAGGATGGCGTCCCCGCTGCCCCGGAGGACGCCATCCTTGAGCTTGATTTGTGAAGAGTGGGAGAGATCTGAGCGTCTGCCCCGATGCCAAGCTCCTAGCCACAAGGGAGAGCACGCCGCACTCTTCTGTGAGGGCGTGTTCCCGAAGAAATTTTCTAAGGGAGTGCCAAGCTGGAGTTCAGGCTTCTTGTCTCCTCGATTCCCGATTAGCACTCCGGTTTCTCGTGAGGTTATAAACCCTTCTTGTGTACAATAAAAAGAAAACGGTGTTGTTTGGTCAATAACCACAAAGGGCGGCAAAAGGCGAGAGCTTACATTATGCATCGGTGGATAAGAATAATTTATTATCTGAAGTAATACCGGTTATCATATTTATCGTTCACAGTTATTTACTCGCAATTTTTATTTTTTGTAACGTGGGTGTTTTACATTGCATCGATTGTTTTCCTTTACAAATTGTATTGTATAGGGTGGCTGAAGTCACCAGGCTCGATCTAAAATGGACCGTAAAAATCGACGCCTGCACGTAGTCATCTAAACTTTTAGTCAAAGGTGTAATTCACTGGTCGTTTTTTTCTTCTAAAATTACAAAGCGTAGCTCTCTTTCTGTAAAAAATAAGGCCAAGAAACTTGCCAGGGTCTACGGCGGGCAGCAACGCAGACGACAGGGTTCCAGTAGCGGGGTGTGTTTGGCGTTCATATTGATAGATGGCGCTACGTCCTTATCGCGACGGCTCGCGACCACCGTGGTTTATTAAAATGAATATAAACTTTTTGAAATGTACCTTCGGTTAAAAAATAAATGCGAACAATAAAACAAAACTTTAAGTAAAAAACGCGTCTGCATAACGGCGGCGCTTTTGCTGCCAACGAATTTCGTCTGCGTGTCATATGCTTTCTTTCGCTGTTCGGCTGCACGCTTCAGACGCTGCTTCCGACGCCATCTATCAATACGAACGGCAAACACACCCCGCTACTGGACTTGGTCGTCTGGGTCGCCGCCCGCCGTAGACCCTGGCAAGTTTCTTGGCCCTATTTTTTACTAAAAGAGAACTACGTTTTGTAATTTCACAAGAAAACACCGACCTCTGAAATACACCTTTGACGAAAAGCTTAGATGGCTACGTGCAGGCGTCGATTTTTACGGTCCATTTTAGATCGAGCCTGGTGACTTGAACCACCCTACAGAGTAAGTATTCTAAAACGAGGTGATCTTTACAAACTTGTCAATGTTAGCTGCTTCTTGTTTCATGAACTCAGGCAAAAAAAGGAGTTTTCAGCCGTCTCTCTTGTGGCTTTTTTGTGCAACATGTTAAAGCAAAGTTTCGCAAATGTTGAAGTGTTTTTGTTAGATTTATTGTACTCTCGATTTAACACTGTGAGCCGTGACTGCTATTATTTCAATCTTAACGTTATCTCGTTCCTAATAATTTTAGTAATTTTTCTGACCTTTTTATCTAGACATGAGCGGAAAGTCGCAGTATACACATTTATGCAGGGTGTCACAAAAAATGCGCGTTTCTTTTCTTCACCGCAAAAATAAACGAGGCATCGCTGAAGGCTTATTCTCCAACCAAAAGTAGCGCCAGAGGTCACAACCAGATGCCAAAGTTTCAGCCCGATCCGATACCTTATTAAAAATTTATAAGTGATTTTCTGAAAACTTCAATGGGAAAATGGAGCCCATTTTTGCCCGTTTTCTGTTTCTGGTGTCATAGAGCCCCATGTATTCGAAAGCTCCGTCGGCCGCCGTTTTCCCATCGAACTTTCAAGAAAATCACCTATAACTTTTGATTAAGGTATCGGATCGGGCTGAAACTGCGGCACCTGGTTGTGACCTCTGGCGCTACTTTTGGGAGAAGAATGAGTGTTCGGCGATGCCTAGTTTATTTTTGCGGTAATATAAAAGAAATAAAAACCTGTAATATTTTTCTTTTTGTGACACCCTGTACTTTCTTTATGAATCGACTCACAGCAGAACCTGACTCTCTGAAAAAAAAATTGGTATATTTGACAAGACATAACTTGCAATACATCCTGACAGAAAAAAAGAAGGAAATCGATGCACTGAAACTCTTCAGCCTCAGCCAGGATAAAAGAAAATGCAATTCAAGAACTGTGAGAAAAAAAGAAAATCGAAGCCCTGTTATAGGCGATGGCCCTTTATGACCTCTAAGACGTAAAAGTAAACATTTCGGCAGAAATCTGCCTGGTTAGGTGAGTATTTTAAAGAAGCTGCAAGTACTCTAACCAATTGTGTTTATATAGCCCTACGTTTCTCGGCCAGCTCGGTCGCTTGTTCACGGATGACTTATTTGGCTGGGTCTTCGTCTTTCTCTTCTTTCTTTTGTCGCTGCCGTTTACTCTTTTCAGAGTCATGGGATACTCTACATACAAAAAACAACCTGAACCGGTCGATCGGTACTCGTCCCAAACAGTTATATTCACGGGCTTCGAAGTGTCACAAAAAGAAGAGGACGAGTTAAATGGCAGCGACAAGGACAAGAAGAGAAATACGAACACACAGCCAAATAAGTCACCCGCGAACAAGCTGCCGAGCAGGCCGCGTGCGTCGATATAATTAAACACAGTTTGTTAGAATACCTGCAGCTTTTTTTATTGCACCTCGGACTGTATTTATAGTAACATAAATGTATACACCGGGTTAAGTTAATTAGAGTGTTACAATTTGTGTTTTATTTACGCTATTTACAAGCACGCCAATCTTATTACTGGACGTAGACTGGACAGTATTAAAAATACGTTATATCTTTGCCAATACTGAAAACTCCACCGAAAATCTATGGGATCGGTGGCGAACGTGACAGTGGCGCCTCTAGCGGACTCGGAGTCTACGGAAGCAGAATACGCCATAAAAATGTATAGGCTCCGCGATGTCCTCGAACACTGCGAACCCCGTTTCGCCACCCTAACTGCTGAAACAATTCATTACGGTCAGTCCACTTGCAAAGCGGAATCCTTTGATTGCAACTGTGACGGCAATCAAATAGCAACGTCCACTGGAACAAAAATAGAGCAGGTTATTTAGCCGTCCAAAACGCCACTCAGGGAATCACTCGAGTTTGGAGCGCAACCGAAAAGCGGAAAAAAGGCGTTTCGCTGCTCGAACCAAGTCGTAAGAGGTTACTGTTGATCCGTTAGAAACTGCGTTTTCACAGTTTCTTACCTGAATAGGTGATTATTAAAAGGTGTGCAAAAAACCTGCTACAATCACCAGAGATAGCGCACCATGTCTCAGCAGCATTACAAAAAGAAAAAAGAAATGAGCGTGCAAACAATTTTCGAACTTTGCAGAGAAGAAGAAAAAAAAAGAAATGGCTAAGAGTCCGGAACAACCGCGAATGAAACATAGAAGTTAGCAGTTATACAAAGACACAAATCACCCATCAAAGACCTTCTTTCAAGACGACGATCGCGCGGGGCGTCGGTTGGAGCATTTAAAATTAGCAGGTGGTGGTGGCCGTTGGTGACGAGTCCACAGAAGACAAAGCGAAACAACACGACGAAACTAATCAAGAAAAAAATAGCTTCACATTTTTTTATTGTTGCTCGTTAATATTGGTTTAATTGTTTTCGTGGCACTGGTAGCGAGTAGGAACAGAACAGAGGAAATGAATAACGCAGTCTAGATCTCACTGCTTGGTAAATGAAGTAAATCGGCTTGTGGACTCGGAGGCCAATACATTAACGCTGAAAACGAATAGCAATACCTTGTTCCTAATGTTGTTAACAGAACTGTAATTTTTGTTCTTTATATTCTAGAAACAAACGGCTCCGTCTTTAACGGGCATCACCCGACACCCAGAGCGGGGGGCTTCCTGTAACGGGTCCCGAACCGCGCGTCCGCCCAATGTAGCGGCTGTGGTCGTTGTTGTGGTGGCCGGAACCCCCAAGCACCATTCTGAGCTTGGTGTTCTCGCGAATTACGCCGTAAGGCAAGTTCGAGATCCCGTGTCACTTGTACGTCCCGGCACTGATTTAATTTGTGTTCTTATTTATTGCAATAGAAAACTGGCGAAG
Organism: Ixodes ricinus; assembly: GCA_037355805.1. Lineage (NCBI taxonomy): Eukaryota > Metazoa > Arthropoda > Arachnida > Ixodida > Ixodidae > Ixodes > Ixodes ricinus. Next base: position 22,819 of record JAZHYW010013072.1, on the reverse strand, counting down.
AGGTTGTACTCAGTCTTCTAACGGTTTCCCTTCCCTCGCTCTCGACCTATGTACCTACCTTTATTTTTGTGACATGTACAACCCTTGCTTATTCCTTGCCGTTTTTCGCGTTAATACTTGAAGGAGGATCTAAGCCCGAAACGTCGTGTATACCCTCCTGTCCACGCCTTTTTGCGAGTAGCACAACCATATACTTGCGAAATCGTGTTTAAGCTCATTGGGCTCGGCAGCGCCCTCTTCTCTTGGTTACTTCCTGCTATTTTGCTGCCTCCATGTCATCGTCCAACGTTAGTGTCGACTATATTTGTTCCTTGTTTTTTGTTTCCTGAAATCTACGCAAGTACTGAATAATCCTGTTCCCGGTTTCCATAAAACTTCATTACCCAGTTTTATCCCGCACTCCAAGCGTTCATGCTCACCCTTAAAATCACAAAATCTTCTAGTCATGCTGCGTTCCTAAAGCGTTGTCTCCGACATAAAGTCATCCCCAAAGTCTTCCGAATTCGCACCGGTTTACACCTCCATGACCCAAAAACTTTATGAAACCACGTGACCAAACCCTTGACTAAGCAGCCTTCCAGGTTAAAAAAGGCGCATCTAACATTCCAGCTGAACCACTGCGCTCAGCTCCGCGATGGGCTTGCACACACGAGGGCCACCCGTCAGGGCTTCGACAAGCCTCCTTTGCATACCAACTACAGCATTATCACTGATAAGATCCGGGGCCCGAATGCTTTCCCCCATTTGGACCTGCAAACGACCAAATCTAACGAACCTTTCGTCTACCATGGTTTGCATGAGCTTTTGAATCCCCCGAGCACCCTAGAGGTGACCATTCCGGACTACCTAACAAACACTTTACCTGAGCGCTCCTTGCATTCCAAAGGTCTTTCTTTCGTACATAACCTCCAAAGGTCTCCTGACCTTTTCAATCTTCACGCGAAATTCGAGCAGTTCTTTCTATGCCTTCTTTCGGATGCTCACTTTTCTAAAAAACATTGTGCTTCTGATTTTACACGCGGCATTTACGAACTTATCAACCCCAAGCCTAGTATCTGAACTACCCCAGCGTCGAAGCACCCTGAGACCGCCAATAGCACCCACGCTTGCCGCAACATCCTACAACAGTCATCTCCGTCGCTGTTGTCCTTCGTTCACAACATCAACCTTGAACAAGAAACTGCCCTTTGATACCTCCGAAAACGTAACGACATAAAGATCATACCATCCGATTGAGGTGTGGTAAAGTGATCTGGCGAAGAGACCTATACAAGGAGGAAGCCCATCTTCAACTTTGTTTTGAGATTCTAGGAGCCAATCCAGACTGACCCCATCGACCAATACCAAGAATTCATTAAATCCACAATTTAAGATGATATTGAAACCAACGGTTTGTCATCCCCCACCCGCCATTTTACTGTGAATCATCCTCTACTCTCACCGTTCTTTCTTTTTCCAAAAATGCACAAGGTCGGCACCGCCGGTCGCCCCATTGCTTCTGCCATCTCTTTCCCTACTGCCTACATATCCGATTTTTTCATACTGTAATCTGCAGCCTATCGTTCAGACTTTGCCTAGCTATACAAAAGACAACACGAATCTCCTCCAAGAACTTCATACATTCACGCATAACTCAGACACCGTTCTCTTTAACATGGATGCTACCTACCTTTATATTTTCATTCCCCACCAAGACGGCCCTCTAGCACTGTAACATTTCCTTGATCGCATACAAAATCTGGACCCTCCCTTTCACATCATTATCCGGCTTGCAGAGCTGGTACTAAGCCTTAACGCCTTTCAATTCGAAGGCGCTTTCTTTAGTCTGAAATGTGGGGTTGCAATGAGCGCAAAAATCAGTCCTCCCTTCGCTAACCTCTTTGGGGGATATGTGGAAATGTTATTTTTTGGCTCCCATCGCGATTCCCACCCCGATTTCTACGGGCACTACATCGACGACGATTTCGGCTTTTAATCCCCCCGCACCGTCGCCAACTTCATTCAGAGCGTCTCGGAAGCGCCCTTTTTTCTAAAATTCACATCATCAGTCTCGAAATCTGTGACATTAATGGACGTCCGCATATCAGTGGACAAGGACTTCTTTGAAACCTCCGTTCATTATAAGCCCACCGACTCCCACAGCTATGTGCTCTAGTCCACCTGCCACCCTCTAACTCATAAAAAAATTTATTCCATTCACACAGTTCCTTCGCGTGAGGTGCATATGCAGCAACTTCGTTGACTTTAGAAACAAAGTGATCGTAATGGTTTCTATCTTCGTCGACCGTGCTACCCTCTTCTCCTGCTCCAGAGGGCTAAACCACGGGCCTTCGGCATTTCCAGGCCTGACGCCCTTTTCGCAGAAACCCGTTTAGAAGACGGAAATAACCACTTTATAGTTCCGTACGACCTTAAATTCCCAAAACTAGCACACGAACTCCTCTCTGCCACGTCTCATGTGCACATCTTCCAACTAATTTCCATAGCTTCTTCCGTCGCTTGCCGCCGTCTACCGAACCTCTTCTCTTCTTGTAAAATGTAGCCTAAAGGCAAAAACCTACCCAGACCCGGTTGGCGTTATACCTGACTCCACACCCTGTAATGCTCCCACATGCCTGACTTGCAAGCACCTTGGACTCCACAACAGCCTAAACTTAAAACTGCCGTCAACCAGACCTGCAAGTCGGCCAATGTCGTCTACGCAATTTCTTGCACAAGCTGCCTTAACATTTCGTACATCGGAGAGACATACCGACGCTGCACAAAAGATTCTGTGAACACCACCGTCTTGTCACCCGACGATTGTCAGGAAACGTTTTTTTCAGAACAATCCACACATGTAGCTGACTATTTGACTTCCGGCAAGCTAAACTTGCGCGGCTTAGTTATAAGATCTGGCTTCCCCTCCTCCCACGTGCGAAAGAGGGAAGTAAACCAGCTTATCTTTAATTTCAAACCAGAATTCGTCCTTGGTATCAACACCAAACTTTCTTTCGCGTACTATATTTAAGGGACGTTTAAAAACAAAACACTTTTTCCCTGCCATTATGTTACAGCGCCGACGAAGCGACGGGCCCGCTTGCACAGCCGTATGGTGCGCATTTGCGGTGCGCGAGTGCATGATCGATGGGGAGTTTGACGGCGTAACCTCGGGTGGTCGTCCAAGCATAGTTGTCGCTTCTCCTAACACGGAGTCGATTTCATGGAATATATTATCTGCCGAAGCCATTCTGTTGTCTCTAGTAGCGTTATTGTTTGCTCTCGTGCATTCTTTCCTCTCGCCATTATATTTTTATTTCGTCAGTTTTCCATTCCGGCTCCTTTAACCTGTATCTTGATGTAGACAGTGGGAATAACACTATGCAATGCGTTGTTCATCAGTAGAGTAGTTGCCGGAGGGGATGAAGGGAAGAAAAAAGGAAAAGAGGAAAAATAAAAAAAACACGGGTTGGAGAGGGAGTTCGGTAGAGAGTGATTATTCAATGTATAGAAATGCCCTTTTTCTACATTTTTTTTTTTTTTGGGGGGGGAGAGGTGGGTTGGGGCGAGTAGTCTTTGTCTTCGTGCCGGTATTCGAACAACCTTCCCGCGTAAGACGGTTTCGGCACTGGGCGGGCTTGCGGACTCCGAGGCAATTAAATTAACACTGAAAACGAATAGCAATAACTTGTCCCTGCTCCTGTTAACAAAAGTGTATTTTTTTCTAATCTACCTGAAACGAACGGCTCCGAAGTTAACACACGTCATCCGACACCCAGAGTTGAGGGCTTCCTCAAACAGATCCCGAACCACGCGTCCGTCCGTCGTAACCACTGTGGTCGTTGTTGTGGCGGCCAAAGACCCTTGAGGACCGTTCTGTGTGTCGTGTTCTCGCGGAGTACACCATAAGGCAAGTTCGAGATCCCGTGGCACTTGCGCGTCCCACCTTTGCTTTAATATTTTTTGTTATTCACTGCAATAAATGACAAGCTAAGAAACTTTGCTCCCGTCTTCTAACGGTTTCACTGTTCCCTACCTCTCGGCCAATGGACCTACCCCTATTTTTGTGACTGTATGACCCTTGCTCGTTCCTTGCCTTCTTTCGCGTCTATCGCATATCGAAGGTCGTCCGCCCTAAACGACGTGTATACCTTCCTGTCTACGTCTTTTTTTAGTGTAGTGAAACGATATCTTAGCGATTTCGTTTTACACACCGCCCATTAGACACGGGGCATACTGAGTCCTGTGAGCAATTGTGGATTGGTTCTTTTCTTGACTTGTTCTTTGGTTTGTTGTGCCGCTCATAAACTGCGCCTTGTTTAGTGCCGAGCACAAAACCCGAATATCATGCCTCCGGGCAATTTTTTAGGCTGTCTGTAAGTTCATGTATGTAAGAATTTACCGAAACGTTACTTCGATTTTTAGCTTTCGATGAAGCCTCATTCCATGCATGTTGGCCTTTCAATTTGTGGCAAATGGGTTTAAAAACGGCCACGAAGAGAGAGCCTCGTAGACGCCTAATTTGTGTTTGAAAACTTGGCTCAAGTTGATGGCAAGTTATGTCTTGAGGGTGAAAATAAGAGAAGTTTGCGCAACACTCCTTTTTATTATTTTCGAATGTCCTGTGTTGTATAGAAAACTCCAGTGGCACGAGCAAGGCTTATATCTGCGGAACACATCGCCTTCTTTGAACTGACGCTCCAGGTCAAGGAACCTGATTGATTTTGCAAAGAGTAATTCATATGTGAAATCCAATTCAGAGCAACATTCTTGGAAGCACCACAAAACTTTAGCATTGCACCCTCCTCTTCTTCATTCATTTCAGTGTTACAAAAAAATTATCCACATATCGGAAGATGGCCTTTGATTGCTATGCTTTAGTTTTCTTCCAGTGACCCTGCCGCAATCTACTAAAAATGTACATCGCAGAGGTGAGGAGCTACCTTGGTTTCAATACACACTTCACTTCTCTGTAAATATTTCTAGCCATTATGTGAAACTACTGTAGCGGTCAGGCAACACCCTAAACGTTCAAAAAAAAGCTGCGTTCACTCCTGCCGAATTTTGAAAACGTGACACTTCGTGCTTCTCATGCAGTCCGGTGAATTTGGCATGATGCTCGCATGTGGAATCATGTGGAATTGAATAATAGATGTATTTTACGTCAATAGACAAGCCAGAGGTAATGTTTTTTTTTTTTTTAATTTTCCTGTAGAAAAGAAATGGGTTGTTTTTAATTCTGAATTTTGTAGGTGTCTTCGAACTTTAGTTGGGATAAATGCTTGGCTAAATAGGTCGAAATATGTGCCAGCCAGGTTACCTTTTCTGAAATTATTGCACGAACAGGGATGTCTTTCTTATGTGTCTTGGCCGAGAAAGGAACCTCAAGATGACCTTCTTCCATTCTTTTCATTTTGAAGGCCAGACTGCTAAGCTCATTCCTAACGAGAATCCGCTTAACTGCCCGTTTTGATTCTCTGATGCTCGTGTCATCAGCTTGTACCAACTTTTTTTTCATAGCCGCTGAGGCTTTCATACTATATGACCCGGAATGCAGGACAACATAGGCACCTTCTTTAACCGACGCACATAGCCATGATCTTTGCTTCATAATTATAGTATCGTGGCTCCAAAGCTTATGCCAAGGAAGGTTGGGATTCTTTGATGTCTGTGGTTTTCCAGGCTATCGATTTCTTCACTGATGATGTGTGATGTATTTCTGTCGTGAGTCCTGGAAGCGAAAGTCCTGGCTAGGAGCACTTTATCGATGGGTTCCAGCCGTGGCTGTAGAGCGAACTTCGGACATTGATGGAGAACTTGCTAGGCCTTGGCAGAAAGATCCACATCCCCGATTGTCTGAAGTGGCTGTCTCTGGGGAACCCGATCGCCCTGAATTCCCTGACTAAAATGTCATATCTGGACTAATAGTAAATATACAGATATGGATATATTGGAAATTGGGCAGATATGGACAGATGTCCATAATCAGGCCGTATCTGGACGGATACGGTCATATCTGTCCAATTTCTTATATACCCATATCTGCCCAATTCCTTATATACTATATATAGACCGCTTTATATGATCCCGTGTTTGGGCCTGGCAGATAGGGTACCCACCCCATATAAAGCCATTTTCATTATAATGCCCCTTCTAGCATCACAGAAAAATTATTATCAGGGGGCAGGTACCATACTTTCCAGGTCCAGACATGGGATCATATAATGCATTTCTATGAATATCCACAAAATATACATTTTACTGCTATCCCACACTTCCAAACTTGTATTTACGGGGATATATCTACAGAATAGGCCACTGACCAATCTTCATTGGCCTGGTTCGGAATTCGTCATTCCGACAAAAACGTATGCTACAAAGATAGAATGCAGGTGATCGCTAGTCAGGAAACATTGTAACATATCATTCGAAGTAGGAATGTCAAAATCTTTGGCGAGATCGGTTGTCGAGGGAGCACGACCGAGAATATGGTTCGAAAAAAGTTTTACAGGTAAAAGCACCAAAACACCAAAACAAGCGCTTCCGACCGTTCAAGAAAAAAAAAAAGAAACGTATCTGTAATATCACACGGACAAGCATTAAAAAAATTAAAAATATAACTTATCACACGGACACCTATTAAAATAAAACAAACGGAAGGCGACAATTAAGCTGTAAACTATACGAAAGTTCCAAAGTCGTTCATCCTTACTCACGGAGTCACAGTCCTGATTCAACTCTCTGGTCGAGCACATCAACTTTGACATGGGCTTACTTGCTAGCCTCGTCATTGAAGTCTTTCCTTGCACTGTGCGATGCTCAAAGTCCCCCAGGCGCTCCTCGCTGGCCTTGTTTTTCCGTTCGGTCCCCAAACCGGGTGTATAGCAAATTATTGTTTTGAAATTCCCTTACTTTTCCAGGTTTTCCCTGACAATTTCAAGTTAAATTGCCTGACCACTCTAGAGGCGGTTATATATATAAGACTATTACAACACAAGGCATTGAGCATTGAGCAGAGTGAGGATACTTTTGCACGCGCACTAATCTAACTTGCATATTCCAAAATATTCAGGTTCGACCAGTCCGGATGAAACGAGCACTTTCTTGGCGCCGCATTGTCAGTGAAGAGGCAACTTCCGGAAACACAATAAAAACACGACGCTCAACCACACACGTCAATAACCGAATGGCAACATGGCTGCCAGATGCACTTTCGGACACTTTCGGCTTGGATTAAATTGGGGTCTGCGGCTTTCCCATTTGTTACTAAATCTATAGTAGCTCTACCTGGATCTAACCTAGTGTCGCGTTTTGAATCCAATCGAAGACTTGAACTGGAATTGTTGGTTGTTATCTTTGGATCGGGTAGCATGCTCTACATCAAGTGAGCAGAGCCCGCGCTTCGCACTAAGCAGAATGTATTTCCTCTTTTTTGATCCTAAGTCCTCAAGTATTTCCTTTTTTGACCCAACTCTCAGGACACTCGATGGCGTTTCCGGCTAATTCTTCCTGACTGGTCTCGCTTTTTGAGAATATCCCTGACGATTTCCTGATTTTTGCCGGTAATTAAAATTTTCCCTGACAAGTTTTCCCGGTTTTCCCGGTCGCTAGACACCCTGCCAAATCATCCCTTCTGACCAATTCGTCGCACACACACACACGCACAGACACCATTGTTCGCCCGAAGCAATACAAGATGAAAAGGTCATTTCTGCTCCTTGAACACGACAAGGTCACCACTGTTTCACGGACGAGAAAATGACGAGGGCACCATATCTTTAACCAAAACCTCATCAAAAAATAACGAACACATAACTAACAAAAACAAAAACACGAGCGACTAAATCATGAGAAAAAAATAAAATAATGAACACATAAGTAAAAAGAATAAAACACGAAAGGCTTACAGACGGCCACATTTGTTCTTAACAATTACGTTTAATTGATAAATATATTCCTGCTGCGCTAAAGATCACCAACATGGTGTGTAAACTAGGCGACCTTGAGCAAAGCAGGAATATTTCTGATCATAATCAAATCTCATAGCGAACTCAAAAAGTGTGGCAGCCTGTGTAAGTCCTTCGTATTACTATTCGTCTGAATTTTGTGTTCATTATTGTGGCAGCTCAGGACCAGGCGGAACTTGGTGGTGCTTTTTCCATTCTGACCTTACTTCGGAAAGCTTGCTACCCATTGAAATGAGCACTACCTTCTCTAAATAATCCCACCCCTCCTCCATGGAGATACCCTCCGTGTATGCTGTAATCGGAAGGAAAATAAATAATCAGCACACATACACATTATTAACTACACTGTTTTGTAATCATTTTTCCAAATAGGAGCCTGGCCCAGTACCAAAACAACACAAGACTTTTTTGTGCGCTGTATTGTTTTGGCAAATACGATTTAACCCGCATTTCGCTGAAAATAAACTGTGTAAAATGAAAGTGCACCATTACAATTTCGGCGTACTTTACACAACCATTGTACTTCCTATGTGCATGACATTTTAAAGCCAAATCCGCCAACACTTCACAATAATTGATGTTTATTAAGCCGTGTGCTTTATGTGAGGCAATTTAAGTTCAAAGCATCCAAAGTGCGCGTCCGTCTGCATTTGCGCAGTATACAGGGGAGGGTAGAATGCGGCCAGACTGTTGCTTTCGCTCCTTGCCGCAAATAGCTCACGGATTCTCTAAATTTTGCTTATAGAGAGGATTTCACCGCGCAGGACGTACTAAGACAGGGTTGAAGGTCGCACAGGCAGTCTAGAAAACCGATTACATCGCGTTTTTTTTTCTTCGTGCCATAAAACCTTGTGTAATCATAATCATAACATCACTGGGACTATACAAGATTGCATTAAAGTTCCCAATTGAGTCTGTTTTATACCACACAGCTACTGTCTGTACACAACTCAACTAGCTCTACACATACCGCTCAGCACACCACTGCTAGGCTAAATCAGATAAGTGTCACACTTGCCGAGGTTGAAGTACAGTCGTGGTCTATACGAAGGTGAACAAGCAATAGTCGACTGCCCAGTACTGGGAGCATCATGCAGCAGCTGACTTGCTCTCCTTTTCAAATGCCTTGCGAACCAAGTGTGGTAAGTCGTCTGATAATGAGAGAACGTCACCACGGACAGCACTGAGCAGTTGATACTCACCTGTCTACCTTCATATGGATCAAGTCTCTACCTGGCCGAAGTACCCAGTGTGTGTGCAGCACAATCGACAGTATTGAAATCTCAAGAGGATGAAAGTTCAGAACAGGCTTGGTAATGTTTCACATTGCAAGTATGCCCATGCAAATTTCACTTTCTAAAACATAAAAAGGCATTTCAAATTGTCATCCAGGACAAGCTGCTCTTACACAGCTGTATAAATAAGGCAGCTTACTATCAACAACCTTTACAGACTGCCATTAACTTGAACCTTGGCTCAGCTGGTGATGCAGGAACAAATCGGCATAGTTGATGCTAACTTCTGTTCGGCGAGGTTCGCACTGAGTAGAAAGGTGAAAAATGTGCTGTAGATTATGTGAAACAAACAAACAAAATCAATCCTAGCATACACAACTCGCTAGAGGCACTGACATATAAAAATCGCAGGTTGGGTCAATTATGTTAACGCAATATACTTCAAACGCGTACCATAAGTGCTGGCAAGAGATTTGCTGCCTTGAATCTAGATAAGCTTGTAAATTTACTTGCCAAATGATAAATAACTTAAAGCTGAAATATATTTCGATGGAACGACAAAAACCGAAGACTAGCTCTGCAAATATGGTGCTATCTAGTACACAATAGATGAGTAGAATCTGATTACAACATCCCCCTTACAAAGACTGGAGCAAAACAAGTATAGAGTTTCCGTGTCACTACACACAGAAACAATGGTATTGTGATCTCGTGAAGATCAGAGTTCGGAACAAGTGTGTCAGGCTTTGGCACGACAAATATGCCAATGGCATTATTCCTTTTGCATGATTCTACGGTGACAGTGCAGGAAACAATCACACACCTGATGCTTAGAAAGACAAGCACACGCGCTGAACTTATAACTCTTGTGTATTCGACTACTTCATTCTTCTCTTCAGCGTCAGGATTGACTTTCCAGAACGTGATAAGCAGAAGAAATACCACAAAATACAAGGAAAAATGCGAAAGAGCAAGACAAAAAAAAAGAAAGGAAAGACAAAAGAAAAAAACAAAAAAAAAACCCTAACAATTCATCCCTCACCCTCACCGCTCTCGTTTAGATAGAAATCGGAGCTCTTTGGTCGACAGCGCTATAGAAGGACTACGTTAGACACCTGTCCTTCAGATGCTCTAATTTTTGCGCTTTCATTATTTCTCTTGTCAGTAGTGTCTCAGATCCTACCTATTACGGAACAATTTTCAAAATGTGCTACGCAACCACAATCCTGACAGTAGATTCCCAAATGTCCAGCGACGACTCGGTGGATATTATTAAAAGTGCTCCCTGAACGATCATTCAAACACCTGCCAGTCTGGCCTACATACTTCTTACCACGCTACTTTTGTAGACCAGACTGACAGGTGTTTCAATGATCGTTTAAAGGAGCATTTTAATAACACCCACCGAGTCGCCGCTGGACATTTTGGAACCCACTGTCCGGATTGTGGTCGTGTAGCAGATTTTGAAAATTGTTCCGTAATAGCTAAGAGTCGAGACCTATTGACAAGAAAAATAATAGAAACGCAAAGAATAGAGCATCTGAAGAACAAGTCTGTAGCTCCGATTTTTACCTTAAGGATAGCAGTGAGGAAGAGGGATGACTTGTAAAACTTTCCTATTTTTTCTTTTTTCGTTTCTTTCGTCTTTTCCTGTGTTGTCCACTTTTTTCGTTGCAATTTTGTGCTATTTCTGCTGCTTATCACGTTCTGGAAAGTTCTGAAAGTCAACCCAGACGTTGAAGAGAACAACAAAGTAGTAGGATACACGAGTTATAAGTTCAGCGCGTGTGCTTGCCTTCTTAAGTATCTGGTGTGCGATTGTTTCTCTGCAGTGTGACCATAAAATATTTTTCACCAACTCGCCCAAGCATCTATTCTATAATTTCTGCAACATTAAAATGACTCTGAAAGTGCGACACCCAACAGGGTTTATTCACGCAAGTCTTGCAGCTGTTGAATTGTAGGTACAGTGCCCCGTTTGTGTCCAGGTGCGATATATGACCAAATACCACAAAGACCAATACTGCAAACCTCCCCGAAAACCAATGGGCGCGGTGGCGAGCGGCAAGAGTGGCACTGTTCACCAGTCTTGCCGTTTGTTCGTGTTTGTGTGTTGCTACTAACAAGCGCACCAATGGGTAGGCTTTAGCCATTATAGGGAACACTAAATAAACAAATACAAAATACAAATACAACACACACAGCAAGACTGGATGCAAGTAGTGAAGCACTTCTGTTGGGGTTCTGTGGATATTTATACAGTGAGAAGTTGGTCAGCCATTTCAAAGTTGCGATGAGTCGCTCGCTGTAGATGAGCAATTTAGCCAGTGCAGACTACTGCTATCCTGGGGTCTTCAATCTGCACCATGCAGCAGTGATACACGACTGCACGCCGGTACGATGCTCATCCAGATCAAAATGGGCAGGGGCGGGAATTGGACCCAATATTCCTGGGTTCTGCAGCGCAAGCTTTCGCTCCACGTGCTCAAAGCTGGTGTGTTCTAGCCCATTCGGCCACCGATCCCCCAATGCAAGGCAACGCAACTCACTTCTGTTGTAAACTCAGCATTCCGCTTACAATAGAAAGGCGCAACTCCCGTACAGGTAGGGTTCGGAGTTTTGGGTTTAAACAGATAAAACTACGCAGAATCTATTCTCGGAAATTCGGTTTAAACCCAAAAAGGTAAGTTTTTACGTTCAGCGCTTTCAGTTTAAACCGATAAACCCCTTAAAAGTACGCAGAATCCATTTGCTAACATTCTGTTTTAACCGAAAATGGTAAGTTTTTTATGGCCGCGTCGAAATGGGGGGGGGGGGGATGTCGGGGGACGGGAGAGTGGGCGTTGCACGGTTCGACATTGTGTGACCTCTTCCAAACTTCAACATGCAACAAAAGAGGTATTCGGTTGTTCTTCGCGGGACATCTGTGTCCTTTCTGTGATCGGGCATAATGTGTCAAGTTCCAGGCCCTAAAAAAAGTTTGGGTGTGGGCTAGTGTAAGGTTTTTCGCTTCATGCAAGATCTGCAGCTAGAGTTTAGTGAGTACACGAATTATGTTGTGCTTCAATATGTCGCACACTGTCTCTTTTGGTAGTCACATTTGGTTGATTGGCCGATTTTGGCTCAGGCAGCGCTTCATCTCCTGCCTGCCAGTGTCAACGTTGAAAGGGCACTCTCGAAGCCCAGGGTCATTAACAGGAAAGAATGAGCGTGGATCAACGAGGAGAACCTAGGAAAGTACATGTGTGCTTATATTAATAAGATCACGTAATCCTGATGTACAGAAGGTGAAGTTCCATGTTTTCGGACACTGACGTTTGCACTTCTATGTTTTTTTTCTTTTTTTTACAGTTGCACACATTTGCCAAAGAATGTGTCTATACTTTTTTTGCAATGCATCTCTGCCGTTATTCTTTGAGTGACCACAAATATCAGAGCTACAAGAATCACCTGATCCGGTGGTGTTTCTTTAATATTTACCGAAAAACACCAGTTAACGTTAATTTGCCTAAATATCCACCGAAAGAAACCGATAATTTTAATTTTAAAATAAACACCGAAAAAAGTACGCTGAATTTTGAAAATATAAAAACCGAAAACGCTGAACTCTACCTACAGGCTTTTATTTCACGTGGGTGGCATCAGAATCCCTAAAGGCCGGCCCTTAGATAAAGTCTATGTTAAAACAAAATCCTAGTAGAGCACCTTACCATATAGAGCACCTTACCATAAAGAGCCTTGGCAGTCTTCTATGAAGCCAGGACTTCAGCAGAGGAGATTGTCATCCTGATTAATCTCAGGACACACTCATCGGGATGGCGAAAGTGAGTGCCAACGTCTTATTGGGAAAGGCTGCAGTGTGTATAAAGATGAAAAGAGAGATTAGAACATATGATAAAAAAATGTCATGGACCAACTTGAAAAAAGTGCACAAAAAGACAAGGACAAAAAAACAGGAACACGTAGGACACAGACTGGTGCACATTCGCAAGTCGATCTATTGAACACAAAAGAAGTAAGAGGATGAAAGAAATTATAAAGGCTGTGCTCGGAGAATGTGAGCTTCAGGAACCGGGGTGAGGGCAACGAAATCAGAAAGGCTGTGCTCGGAGAATGTGAGCTTCAGAAACCGGGACGTGAAGCAAAGATGTCAGGTAGATTTTGTTACAGACACTCTGAGAATTGACAACAGCCTTTCCATGTAGTAAGGTGGTGAGTTCATTCTGACTGAACATCTTGAAAAATAGTACACAAAAACAAGGAATAAGGAGAGGAATTCATACACTACATACGAGTGCAGACTCCCAACACATAAATTAGAAAATAAAAAATAAACTATGCGTAAGGAGCTTTAGCAAAAGTTTGAACTGGTCCAAGTGGAACGTGCTAATTCACCCATATGCATAAGGCTGTAGAAACAACTTCCTCGGCAGCTCAGGAAGAAGGCGGATGTTCGGACGCATTGGTCATGCTATACTATGAGTAATAAAGGCCTGAAATAATTATATTGTATGTTTTTTATTGTATCTGCTAGTTGTTCACGCTTTTCCTAAGGATGACATACACGAGCAGTGTAAACAGTGCAAAGGTAGGTGACAATTCATCGTAGATTTTAGAGAGTGATTGATCTGTCTTTACGTAATTGCCATCCATCTGTTAGCTTAACTGACATGGAAATTATCGTTTTTTTTTAATCTGCACTTGGTAACAGGTAAATCAGCGCGTCCCACTTGGGCCTGTGCTCGAGCTCCTTCCGCATTCTTTATTTCTTCCTTCTTATTTGAACTATGCGAGTTCAGTCTGCGCTTGCATGAGGTCTACGTGTTATTCTTCTTGTCTCCTTGACTTTTCGCGAACTATTTTTCAAGGTGTTCAATTAGTACCAGCTCACCACCTTACAACAATCACGGAACAACTAACAATTACAACTTACATCATTCGCTAAAGGCAGTACCAAATGAAAAAACAGGGATCGGGTGAGGTATGTCTAACACTATATACTTGCACTGAACAAAATATAGATACCAAAAACTGGCGAGACACTACCTTAGTTCAGGACATGCTTGTAAATTTCCGCAGAAGCTCGTAATTAACACTTGATAGCCTCTAAGAAACACCAGTAGGAAGAGAATAAATGCTTCACCATTTAAAGCAGCCTGAATGTTGCTGGAGGTGTGAAATTCGTTGCACGTGCGTTGGATCATACGGCACGCGGGAAACGTTGCACGTACGTGAGAGCAAATTATCCTTATAGCTCGACATTTTGCTAGGAATAAGTTCCGGCGTCAAAAATTATTTCGCGGGCACAAATATTTTGCGATCGTAAGTGGCTTGCTATGCATTAATCACCATGGGGTGAATTAATCGCGGCACAAATTTTATGCAATTTTTTTCTGATACTGAATCGCAAAAATAAAGTCCTCCGCAGACGACTGAGCGGCTGAAGCGACGGGCTTGCTCGATCAATCAATCGCTGATGTTTTTTTTTGTCGAGTCCAGAGTCCAGCTCCCCGCACGCAAGTACCTCTGGAGAGTGGCGGGCGGCGATGGAGGGGCACCGGCCGCTCTTCTAGCATATTTAGTTTACCAGGTAAGCAAGTACGGCGGAGAAACGGCAATCAACCCCTCCCCCCCCCCCCCTTTCTCTTCAGGCGCATTCACACCGGCGATGCAAGCAGTCGCGCGATGCGACTATACTCTAGTTTCACCTTATGATGTACCGCAGAAAAGGCCACAAGCGCGAGCTCCTTGCCCTGGGGCAGATCTCGGCGGCACAAGCTCTCGTGCATTAAGGGCAGCTACCAACACTATGAGCTCGCGCTTCTAGCATCCGCTGCGGTACAACATAAGGTGAAACGGAGTATAGATCGCATCGCAAAAAAAGTAGATGGTCACACCGGCAAGCGCGATGAGCGAGTACAACGCCTTCGGTGGCGAGTCGCTTCGTCGAAAACTCTTGCTTCGAACGCCGTTGGTTGGCTCAGCCGCTCCGCGACTAGATCCCATCGCGAAAAATCGGGTCAGCAAGCGACTGCTCAAATCGCGTCGCGTTTTGCCCCTGATGGTCGCTTTTGCAATGAATGTTATCGCGCGAATAGATCGCATCGCCGTTGGGAACGTGCCTTCCCGCCCTGCGGACCGCTCCCCCTGGCTCCCAAACAGTTCCGCCGCTACTGATGGACCTTGAGCGAGTACATATCCTCTGCATCGGGGAAAAAAGAAAAAACCGCCTCGCTGATTTTCTTATTTTTCCATTCGCGCACAATTATTAATACTGGTAAAAGCAAGCGATCTACAGACAACAACAAGCCTTTTGAACGCAGAAAACATTATTGCCCTAACGAACAAAGAAACGAACTTACTTCGGATCCCGTGCCATGATCTTGGCCGTTGAGCAGATTTGACGTAGTTCCACGTCCCATAGTCGCTACCGTTTTTTTCGGACACATGTAAAATTAAGGCAAACTCCACGCATCACGATTAATCGGGAAATCGGACCGTTAGCCGGTCGTAACGCAGGCATTCAAACGCACACGGCCGGCATAACGTGCGAAACATAGGCAGAAGGGTTTGGATTTGGGCTAGTTGGTTGAACATGTTTAGGGTTTAAAAGTGCTAAAAAACGACGGACGAGTAGAAGAGACACACACCACAGAGCTCTGTGGTGTGTCTCCTACTCGTCCGTCGTTTTTAGCGCTTTTAACCCCGAAACATAGGCTGTTGATTCAATGAGATTGTATTCGTATCTTCAACATGTTTGAAATAAAACCACCAACAAACCGCATTATAAGACTCATAAAATACAGTAATAATAAATTATGGTAGGTCGTCAATATTGCCACAATATTATGAATAAGTCTTGAACACGTAGCAAAATATTAAATACGAAACTAAGCGCACAATGGTTCGAAACGAATTCAGCAGACATACAACTGATACAACCTTCTAGAAATGGAGCGAAGGTTAGACGGGCAACTGTAGCCGAGTTCGCTGTCGGGCTGTCTTGCTGAGCGTGTGGTCGTTGGTTCGAATCGTGGTGATCACGAATAAATTTCTTCTCCTTTGTGTAATTATTTTTTAATTTCAATAGTTTTTTCACCTTTTTGTATTATTTTTATTATTTTAAATATTTGTCTTCTCTTTTGCGTATTAGTTCTTATTTTAAGTAGTTTTCATCTTTTGTATTATTTTTATATTTTAAGTATTTCTGACCATTTTGTATTAGTTGGTATTAATTTAAATATTTTCTATGCTTTTGCAGCCGTCGGCAATGTGCTTTAGGGTAACAATCACGCAGAAGTTGAAAATAAAAAGTCGAGCCCACGTTGAATTGATGCAATGCACGAACCGTGGCCCTCTTGTTTTGCCATATAATTCACTCCCTCCGTGCTAATTTATGGGTCACTGTAGTAGGCAAACAGCGCAAGTCCTTTCAACGAAGAAAACGATGTAATAATAATGAGCATATTGCCGAGCAACATGGGAAAATCTGTAACTCGTAAAACTGACACAGTGATGCAGGCGAAGTTTTTCTGAATGCGATCATCTTCACCCACTATTGAAACAAAAATACCGCCATTTTAAGGCAGTAACTTAGCTGTGTTCATAGCGCTCTACGTATTAGGCACATCTCTTAATGTTCTGACTTCCGGAAAGTAGTATTGAATTTGGTTCTGGTAGAACAGTGCTATCCCCCGCGTTTTGCATGTTTATAATAATACAGGTTCCGCTCCGCAGTTTTATATATTATTAGGCCTAAACAGGTTTTTATTCCCTAGATTCAAATACAGCGCGGATATTTAAACTAGCTTTAAGAAATGGTATCGTTCGGCGTTGTAACATTTATATTTCTTAGCGTCAAGGGGCCACATTCACAAACCCGGCAGTGTAAACATCCACAACGCATTGCTGCTTCTCGCTTTTTTGCGTTAAAAAATTATATTCGCGTTCCTGTGGTACGGTATGTCGTATAAGTTATAAAATAAGCTATCAAAAAGACAGATATAGTCTGGCCATGTGAACATTTGAAATATTTATCTTAGATGATCGCAACTACCAAAGAAAACAGTCGATTCCTGCCTGAAATAGCACATGTTCACACTCAATTTCACACTCTCGTAGCGTCATAAGCAATAAACATATCTTACTTTTCTAGTTTAAAAAAAGTAACGTTTATTATTGTTTTTGTAACTCATAGCTGCGTGCTCAATCGTGCCACGTGTATTTCTTTTTTTTCATTTCTACGCTCCGCTATCCCGGTTTTATCTTTTTAGAGCCAAACACGTGCGTATACCGGCGGACCTTAAGTATATTACATCAAATTAAACTAGGTTACTGAAAACGGTACAGTTTGATGTTGTAAAATTTATTTTTCGTGGTGTAGGCGGTGATATTCTCAAATCCTGGAACACAAATTTTCCTCACCGCATTGTTTTTTCTCGAATTTTCCGGATAAAACACGTCAGCTTGGCATGCTGGGATCAAATACGCCAGCGTCGGCAGTCATTTAGCAAGGATTGATCAACGTAAAGATTTCCACTAGGTATTTATGAATTGCAGCAGTTTGTCAGAATCTCAATGACTTGACTGCATCATAAAAAAGGCAAAAATAAAAAAAGCGATGCCGGTCAGTAAACGGAAATTCCGTTAGGAAGCTCGCCAGTTTGAACAGCAAAGTGCCGATGCTGGCCAGCCACTGAACTTTCATGTAAATACTATGCCATCAAATGGACATATTAGATTTCACTTCACAAAATGCTTTTAATTTTTGTGATTCTTTTCTGTTCAGATAAATTCTGGATCACGTTAATATGAAACCTACAGTTGATGCAACCAAAGCCTTTTAAATAGCATTTGCCAAGGTGTTTTTAAGGTTAGGTAATCGATTTATGTTTAGTTGAATATGGTCCATAACCTTGAATTCGAAACACTAGTTCATTTGAATAGTTGATTCACATAAAACTGCATCTTTAGTATCATTTCTGGTGATAAGTCAAAAACTAAGTTTTAAATGATCGCAAGCATGCATAAGTTGTTTTGCAATCTTCAAAGAACTTGCGCATGCACAAACTATATATAGTACATCACTTGACATAGAAATAATCTTTGGTAAGATATTTTAAATGCACCAAACAAAAGATATGTGAATCACTGTTAAATCACTCTGCAAACAGTGTTTCTCTCAATAAAATATTGATGAAGTATTCGATTGAAAAAGGAAATAAATAAAACAAAATATTCACAAATTTAAATTCAGAATCTGGAATTGGCAAGCTTTTCATTAAAAAAATGTGTTTGTGTCAAAGAAGAGGGATATACTTTTCATATATATACTGAGACAAGCGCGTGCCATATATAGACACATCCTGCTATATAAGGCAGATATGAAAAATGCACGCCATTTAAGGGTCCATATATCGCCACATTTGGCAATGATTTGTAGTATACCTGGTTGTATCCGTCACTATAGCTAACCATATATGGCGTCCTCTTGCTATGTATGCCCCTATTTGCTCTTCTTATGTGGCAGTATACTGCCCTATTTATGTCTCTATACGAGTATATATGGCCGTATATAAAATATATCTGGCCGATATACAACATTTCTGTGAGGGTTGCCAGATGGAGCTTCAAAGTAGGGGGAAACGGGCTTTTCAAGATGGTCTCCGTTGAATGTATTTTAACCGACATATGATACCTGAAGATGTTGCAGTCGGAATGTTTGACACGTAGGAAGTCAATTAACATTCGCTGCTGAGGCCATGTTTCTGAGTGAAGAATCTTGGTAACTCGCATGGCGTGCGTTTGGGATGGTTTTATCATCCCGAAGAACTGCTGAATGTCATTCAGAATAATCTTCCTCTTACTGTTCCGCACAAGCAACCCACCTTGACACGTACTAGTGGCGATAATGAGTGTGAGAACTGGCGGGGCGAGGAATTGAAGAATTACATAGGCCGCGCTCATACAACACCACCTAGACTAGGAGAAGGCCTCCTCACTGCCTCCGTGACGTCACAGCACCTGGCCCGTCGACGAGAGCTGCTGAGACGCAGAAGCTTCCCGCGCGGCGCTTACTAGAGTTGCGTAAAACGCCTATTTCTGCATTGCCGCGATAGATGCATAGCATATGAAATTTTCAAACGAATACTAAGTTACATGGAGATGGAATACTGCTGCTGCGCTCTATCACGGCGGTCGTGACTGCTTCCGATGGCATTAAAAGAAAGGTACACAAGGCCCGGCTACATCGCAAAATATTTATTACAATATAAGTACAGTGTATCACAAGGAAGACGCGAACTTTTACCTCTTAGAACGGCCATTATGACAGACATAACCACATTGTGCGACGAAACAAACCTGAACAAACCAGCTTTAGAAAAGAAAAAAGAAACCCAAGCCACTTGATCATTCATAACAATGTATCAATAAGGTATGACAACGAAGAAACTTTCAGCATTTGGTACAGTAATATTCACAGCCATAATCAAATTGTGCGACAAAAAGAAATACCAAACTGGCCAACGTTAACAACAAAACAAACTAGCCATTAGAACATTTATTTACAGGAAGGATATGAGCGACGTCCTTATATGACGAAAGCAAAGACTGAACCATGAAAACATGTGCTGTTTTCGCTGGCTCCGCAGAATTCGCAGCAAACCCTGTTAAACAGCCACCTTTATATTCGAAGAACTGCTGAAGGTGTATCTCATCAAGCATGAGCGTCACGTTTTTTTCACAAGGCTTTAGAATGCTTGCCCTGCGCTTAATGTACCTGAGAAAACCTTCTTCGCACTGTTCCTGCGATGGACTAACATCAAGAGCAGCACAAACTCGCTTGATGGTTGTGTCATGTGGCAAGACAAGCTTGTTGCTGTGTCGAAAAAACTTGTATGCGTGCGGAGAAATTGTGTGCAATATGCTGCAAAAAACTAAAAGCTCTGCAGAATACCGCGCACCTCCGCTCTTCTTTGTCAGCAGCTTACACTGTTCCTTCAGGAAGATCAGTGCGTCAGCCCTCTCATCATCATGCAACTCATCGTCACAAATGTCATCGAGCAATGAGAAAGCCAGTCCAAGCATTCTTCCTACCTTGTCCTCCTGTTGATGGGCCTTCTTTTCAATAGAGCGCTCCACGTCGTCCAGAAGGTTATCCAGCACACGAACGTCATCGCCAGGAATGCACACATCATCCGACACCAACGGAGCGCACTTAAAATACACGCGAACGGAGAGATCCTGTGACACTACCACAGACACAAGCAGCTCAGGGGCTTGCAATGCCGGTTCGATGTGGGCGAAGATGAGGCACGTCTCACGCACACGAACGTCATCGCCAGGAATGCACACATCATCCGACACCAACGGAGCGCACTTAAAATACACGCGAACGGAGAGATCCTGTGACACTACCACAGACACAAGCAGCTCAGGGGCTTGCAATGCCGGTTCGATGTGGGCGAAGATGAGGCACGTCTCACGCACACGAACGTCATCGCCAGGAATGCACACATCATCCGACACCAACGGAGCGCACTTAAAATACACGCGAACGGAGAGATCCTGTGACACTACCACAGACACAAGCAGCTCAGGGGCTTGCAATGCCGGTTCGATGTGGGCGAAGATGAGGCACGTCTCACGCACACGAACGTCATCGCCAGGAATGCACACATCATCCGACACCAACGGAGCGCACTTAAAATACACGCGAACGGAGAGATCCTGTGACACTACCACAGACACAAGCAGCTCAGGGGCTTGCAATGCCGGTTCGATGTGGGCGAAGATGAGGCACGTCTCACATGCTGTTGTACACCAAAACTTCCTATCTCGCTGCTCGTTAACACGAGAAATCAGTTCACAGAGATTGTGAACTTTGTGCTGTTTTTCTTCTTCTTCAAACGCTGTTAGGGACTCTTGATTGGTTTTTTGGAGTAGCTCATTTTCAGTTCGCTTTCTTTTCACTTCAGGCTCTTCTCGAGACTTGCGCGCATCCGAGATATACGAAGGAGTTAGCCGCGTCAACTTCATGGGAGCTTCAATCGTTCGTCCATCGCAGTCCGTATACGTGGACGTTGTACGCAGATGATCCGGTTTGAAGTGACGCTCGCAAACCTGCGCGTGACAGAAACAAAACACCAATTAGTATTTCTTGGGATAATTACGAGACATATTGGCCATTCGGAAGGCGCACGCTGGATACAGCTTACCTTGGGGTCCTTCAACAGCCCCACGTCGACGTCGCGCCGCCGGACAGCCCGCTGCCATTCCGCTCTTCGCTTAACGTCTCTCGGAAAAGAAAACAAGCGAACTTTGGGACCATTGTCGTAGTTCCCTCGACAGTTCGGTACACAACACCGCCCCGTGTCGCAGTATGCATTCGTCAACGAAATAAGTTCGTCGAAAACGAGCACTGCAACAAGGAACGGCCGTACGATGACAGAAAAACAAGCAACGCACGTGCTGTCAGCGACCCGCAAAAATGGCGACGGCTTTCCTCCCGGGTTCGTGTACGACGGTGTCGGAGCTAGCGCCATCTGTCGGGAGGCGAGATAGTTAGGAGCTTTGAAATTTCTGGGGCAAGGTGCAGTGACGTCAGAGGGCTTGGCCGGAGGAGTGAAAGGGCCTTCTCCTAATCCAGGCAGGCTCTGGCTCATATAACTAGAAATAAACTGTACTAGAGCTTTGACTTGAGCTAGTTCGTACAGAAATGAAAATGGTCATCTGAACAGTTACAAAATAAGAGAAACCGAGAAAGGAAAAGCCATTAACACCGCTGACTATCAACTTGCTTGCATTCACGAGCATGCAGAAATATTCTTCCAGCTGCGCGAGAGATCAACAGCCCTCTACAGTGGCTCTTACATTTTGAGGCAGTATCGACACCAGCGCCGGCAGGACTGGTGTCGTATTCGCACGTGTGCAGGTGACAGGAACAACCCTAGTGCCATGTGTCTCTTCCACACAACTTGGGACACTCGAAAATCATAAAAAGGAGTGTTGTCACAACCGCTCTTTTTGTTTCCACCCTAACAAGGTCATGTCGCGATCAACTTGTACAAAGGTTTGAAAAAGAGATTAAACGTGTACGAGGGCTTGGTTATCAAGATTGTCTTCTGGTGGCAATTTCTGAAACCATGTGCCAGAAATCTGTAACGCCAACATGCAGGGAATGAGGGTTCACCGAAAGCTAGAAATCAAAGAGACGTTGAGGTTATTCCTTACATACATGCAGTCACACAGAACCTAAAAAAGATTTCCGAGAGTCATAATATTCGGGTCGTGTGCTCTGCTACTAAGCAAGGCGTACACCATGTGCCGCAGAACAAAAGGAAAAATAATTGAAGAAAATAAGCAATGCACACTTGCTCACAACACTCAGTGCCAAATGGGAGTTGTGTACAACATACCAATTTCCTGTGGCAAGTGCTGTATAGGGCGATTTGTACGGTGAGTCAAAAATTGAGGTAGGAAGCACGAGGGTTTTGTTAAAGGAACATCGGCCGAACGTCTCTCTGCACACAGCCGGTTTTACAATTGCACTCCTTTATTAACAACATTAGCATTATGTGCGACACTGGAACGGATATGCATCAGAAGCAACTGAAGCTACCGAAAAATCCGGTATAA
>JAZHYW010013069.1:0-26537 GCA_037355805.1 Ixodes ricinus | reverse complement strand
ATACGTAAATGACAATCATCGGCAAACAATCGTACCTTGGAGCTCATTTCGTCGTAAATAACAGTGACACATACTAAAAATAACAGACACCACCGCGAAGCCTTCCCGTACGTCAGATGTAACGGCACAAATTTAAATGTTGCTTTGTTTCGGACAACAGATTGACGACGTAAGAATACACACGCGCTTATCCACTTGAAGATAGGAGTGGTTATGTCAAAAATGCTAACTTGTGTGATAACAGTGAGTGTGATGCAGTGTAAACAATTTCCTAAATTCTAAGAATGCACAGTCAATCTGTTAACCTCCATTAACACTACTAAGTGGATCATGATACAGCTCAGTCAATTTTCTAAAATCATGTTCGGACTCAAATAAAAAAAGCATGTAAGCTGGGATGCTTAATGATTTGAGGGAATAAAACATGCTCGAGTAATTTTCAACATATTCCATACGGAGTATGTGACGGATCTATCTATCTTATTTGTCACATTTCGCTTTAGCACCAGTTAGAATGTGCTTAACGCGAAATCTTAAACCGCAGAGCACACCATCGTAGCAACCTACGTAGTACATTCATCGAATGATGAGTATCAAGTGGTATTTGGCTCGAAAACAATGTGACCAGCAAAAATATAGTAAGAGTGAAGGCGATCTGGTGAGTATGAACCATGGTGAATTAACCTGAGACTGGGGTAGAAAGAAAACATAAAAACGTAGAAGGGACAGTAAATATACAGGACGACGTCTCAAACTCGAGGTCATCACCTGTAACACAAAAAGACTTAGTCTTTTTTTTGTGTTGGTGGCGATGACATTGAGTTTGATTCTATATAAACGAGTTAGCTCGTTTATATAGAATCTCTATTTTCCTCTCTTTTTTTGTTCCTCTCTATTTTCTGTCCCTTCTACGTTTTGATCTTTTCTTTCTACCCCAACTTCAAGTTAATTCAACATGGTTAATCTCTACAAGGAAGCGTACCTACCCAGCACGGCTTCCCTGCTTACTCGGCACAACCTGTGCCAAGCAAGCAAACAGAAATTTTAACATGTCGAAGAGCTCGTTAGGTCTTCTATGTATCTGTGTGTCATCTTTAATGGCAATGCACGGACGTCGGCAACTATGCTTGGGTAAAAGATACGTTGATAAACGTTCAGTGGCATGCAATTTGCCGGCAAGCTAAAATTAACTTCGCAAAAAGAGACCTATCTTGCTGTTCGCTTGCTTTTTAGTGGGCAGAGGATTTGATAACACCGCACATTTTGTCCAGGTAGATGACGATGCTGAGACACCTAAACGGCAGAAGTAAACAGTTTCACGTCCGCGACAGGACTCGAACCTGCAGTCTTCTGATCCGAAGATCAGACGCCTTATCCATTAGCGCCACGCGGACCGGACGGAATTTGCACTACTGCTCTAACTACAGAACGTTCAGGCGCATTCAATATAGCATTACAGCACAATAGACACTTTCACAAATTCAGTGCCATCTTGTTGCTCAACTATCAGTTTAAATTCGTGTATGCTGATGGAGGTTAAATCTATTAACTATTAGTGAAACGCGAAAATGTTCCATAAGGCCAAGTGAATTTATGATTAAAAACGTTTACTCTGTAGCTTAATTTACACGACACAATATGGTAACAAAAATGTTTAGACGTTTCGCCACCCATGCAGGTGGCATCTTCAGTACACACTGACATACTAACAAACGTGGTTATGCGTTAAAAGAACGCCACTGTCCAAAGACGTTTATTGCCGATACTCAGAAGCGCATCCAGAGGGGAAAGGAGAGTGTACCACGGGAAAAGAACGCATCGATTGTGTCTATCCATAGCCTCCTCTATACTAACAAACCCTGGCACATCGTCACGTGACGCGGCCGCCGAAAGTGAAAAGGTAGAGCGGCGAACAAGAGTCATGTAAAGGGCGCCCCGCTGCGGCGAGACGCCGAAACACACTTGTCCCGAGCGATAGAATGTCCGCTTGTACGTCTCGCGTTCCTCGGGCTACCGCTTCTTTTCTCGTCGGGTTTGAAAGCCATGTTTCGGGTCCTCGCCGCTGCAAAAGCTGAGCTGAGTACCAGACTCCCCGAGAAATGCTCTCTGCTACCAGATCCTCGCGCTCAAAACCTGCGACCGGGCACTCCATGGCTCCGTCATCGAACTGCCAGGCTTTGTGAGTATTCGCGACTCCAGCGACCTCTAGGGGCGCCGCCACCAAACAAACATGGCGGCTTAGTTCACATCGCGTCGGCTTGGCCGGGCCGCCTGCACGGGTGGTGCATTTAATTTAACAGATTTTCTTTTGTTTAATGCCCAATTTTATAGGTATTTGAACTGCGACGGTTAAGTGTAGCCGGTGCACATGAACTTGCAGAGCATAGTTTTGTTTTCCCGGTGTTTTTTGTTCTTTTCATGTCAAACTTTCGTTTCGGAGATTTCGTTCAAAACCGAAAGTATGGGCTCCAGAGAGACGGCAAAAGACTTTAATCAGTTTTGATCAGCTAAGGAAAGCGGCGATGACTACAGAATGGTTCCGCTGAGAGTAATTTTCAGCTAACTCGTATGCCTCGACCATGCGACTTACCTGTCCGCGAAATCGAGCTTTTGTGCGTATCTGCGTTTAAGAAACAGCTCAGTCGTCTGCTCGGTCAACAACACAGGCTGCAGGAAAATTACAAAAATGAAGCAAGCGCTTCTTGAGCCAAGGAGCATGTTAACCCGCTGGCGCCCCACTAAGCAGCTGATACTCGTATTTCAATTCAGGTTTTTGTAGCAATCGAGAAGTCATTTTGACGAGCGGTTTAGGCATTATATAACGTACTATGTCCTACTAAAGCGATATCAGTGTATTCTTCGAATTGAAATATGAGCTTAGTTTTGACAGACAGAGAAATACTACTTAAACCCAGCCAAATAGTTATAGCCGGTAGCACGGAGACGATCACCGAAAAATAAATGAAAAAATAACAATTTGTTTATAGCCGTGAAAAAGGTCAGTCATTACTACAACCGGTGTAGCCCTCTATCAAGAAATTCATATTCTTTTGCTGATAAGGTTATGGATGTGTCACTTGTACACCTGGTGTCTTTGGCTTTAATCTCAAACGCCTCATGTAGCTCTCTAGGTACAGTGCTAATCACACTTGTGTATAACGCACGGGCGTGCGGCTTTCTCCGGGGAGCACTAGACTGGTGGCATTCACGGAAACTAAGCTAGTCACGTGGCGCAACATGGAACGGCCCGCTCGACGGGTGTCCTGCCCACTCTATCAGCCGGCGGCGAACGCGGAAGGCTGCTTGCACGCTTTTTACAAACATCATTGCTCGAACAATAAACAAACTAAAGCATGAAGGCGTATCAACGATGTCGTCATCAAAAAACAAAAATATATCGTAAAGCACTTTACTTTTATCGCTTATCAAGCTGATAGAGTGGGCAGGACACCCTCGAGCGGGCCGTTTCATGTTGCGCCACGTGACTAGCTTAGTTTTCGCGAATGCCCCCAGTCTAGCGCTCCCGGAGAAAGCCGCACGCTCGCGCGTTATAGACAAGTGTGATTAGCACTGTACTTTATCTGGGTGTCTGGCCAAAGATATAGTGTCGTCAAATGACTGGGAGCAAAGGCAGTGGCTGCACTGCCTTGCTAGATGTCCTGATGAGGGTTGCTCATGTTGTCGGTCATGTTCGCGGGCGCGATCGTTAAAACATCAACCTGTCTGACCAATGTATACAGAACCGTATGACATTGGGACTTCGTACACAACTCCGGTCGTGCATTCTGTGCATTTTTTGTGGTGTTTTGTGTTGCATTTATCTTTTACAAGAGCTAAGTTAGCGGCTGCAGCGGCCATGCACTGCAGCCGCTGGCCTTGGTCCCGTCATTTTATGACACCAAATTTTTGGGCAGATACACAAATAAAGTATCTAGAAAGCTACACGAGGCATTTGAGATGGAAGCCAATGGCACCAGGTATACAAGTGACACATCTATAACCTAGCTTATCGGCAAAAGAATATGAATTTCTTGATAGAGGGCTACGATGGTTGTAGTAAATACTGGCGTTTTTCACGGCTATTTAAGACATTGTTTTTTCAATAAATATCAGTTGCGAGTGCGCCAGCTTTTACACCAACTTCTTGTTCCTGTCTATTGGTTAAGTTACACTCAGGAAATTATTATGGTTCAACTGTATTCAGCTGTGCAGTGGAACGGCGTGCTTTGGCTCTCTGGCTTTGGCTGCATTGCCACGGAAAGTTGTGTCCAAATATATCACTTTCTAGCTCTTTTCGATTCTCTACCCCTCATCATCCTCTCCTGCTTTGCCGCTCTACCAGTTCTATCCCCATGCTCTCTGCCAATCGTGCCAGATAACCGCCCACGGCAACAGGGCGCAAGGCGTCTCCTATATATATATACGTATATACCCAGTCAGCACACAATGTTGGGGCGATATTCGCCTCGGGTCGGGAAAGTCGTGCGAGTATTGCCGATGTTTCCGTTGTATCGGGAAAATTGTGCCGGTACCATTTTGATTCTGCCGATGTTGACGGAATATCTGTTATATTTCGGCGACGCAACCATGATATATATGGTACACGAACCGTGTTTTTCCTTGAATATCGTTTCTGAATCGGCAATAACTGCGCAGTATTAGGCATTTTCGGCCGATTCGAAATTGATATTGAAAGAAAGCCGGTACTATTTTCACACGGCCGATGTCCACAGAATATATGTTATATTGCACCGACGCAATCGTGATATATACTTTACGCAAGCCGGGTAACCATGATTGACACGAATATTGTTTATTTTTTCTTCCTCCCAAAAAGATAACTTGGAAAGGTAGAGGAGTGAGACGGGACGACACGTGTGAGAGAGGAGGCATAATAAGAGGGAGAGTGAACCCAACCATTTTAGTGATCAGGCTCGCTGGCGCCTTGGAAAGCAAACTTAGAAAGGGAGAGGGAGAGAGACAGTTGTGACGTACCCGTCTTTGGTTAATCCTTCGAAATAGGGCGCTCGGGCCCAACGCAAGATCCGGCTAGGTGCGCGCGCGCAGGTGTGTGGGTGTGTGTGCGTGTTTCAAGAAGCGAGAGGCAACGGGCAGTGACTCATGGTGATAGCGACATGCTTTGAAGAAGGGGCCCCTCCCCCTTTTTTTTTTTTGAACGTGAAAAGCTGCTGACCTTTCACCCTCACTACAAAGGATTGGGAAGGAAGAACGGTGCCAGGGGCTGGGCGGACGGGACGGTGCGGAGACCAGGAGGCAAATTTTTCTCGGATGGGACGGCCTGGAGGCAGCGAGACATCGACGGACAGGGGGGATATTGAGGAAAGGCTGATTTCCAATGCCATGGGAACTCCACGCGGCTTCTCAGAGACAACCAGATCTGCGAGTGCTTGCCAAGCTCCCCCGCAGACAACAATAACCGAACTGTGAGTCAGCCACGAGACTTTAGCGCGGAAAGACTTTTCCATGAACTTTCCTCCACCGTTTTTATTGTAGTGTACTGTGAGTGTCTTGTATGTTTGGTTGCATCAAGGATTTATAAACCTCTTGCTTTTTCGTTGTTGTAATCGCTAGACTTGGGTCCATTCACGATCGCGACGAAGCCCGTTGGCTTTGTAGCTCGATACCTTACGGGGTCGTCGCACAGTGTTGGACGGGCTTCTACTCTTCTGATCACGTGTTGTTTACGAGTTTCGCCCGCACGCTGACTAACCTGGACTAACAGTCTTTCTTTTGCCTTAGGTCCCCGACGCGCCAGTATCGGCGCTTGGCGCTCTCGTGTGTGGTTGTTTTGAGACTTGTTTTCTCGTTCCCGTAGTTTTACCGTCGTCACCGCAGTCTCGGGTAGTTTTTTGGTGTTGGCTTGATACTACGCCATTTACGCAAGAATTCAGTGACTGCACGCGATAACAGTCACTTACATGATCGTAAGTGACACTTGTCTAGCCGTGTCCGCGTTGACTATGTCTACCTGACTTTTCACTGTGATTTTTTTGCTGTGTCCAATCACTGCGTGTCTCGCCATTTTGCCGAAGTATTTCTGTATAAAACATGCATTCCTACAGCAATAATTGCGTGACTCCATGTTTTCGACTCAAAATAATCACATTTTTCAATAGACGTCTTATACGCATACCTCGTGCCATTTCGTACCGATTATTTAGCAATGTAATGTTTTGCCCGTCTAATAAAATGTTTTCTATACCCGTTGCTCTGTGCAGCATTCATTTTAGCTAATAAGACACGCGTATATGACTGAACGCGCCTTACGACGGTCGCTCCACGCGCGTTGCCTTCGCTTCGACGCGTGCCCCCGATGGCCTTCTATTGCGACGTCACGAAGAAGAGCGCTTCGGCCTTATTTCTAGGACGTGTTGGTTAGTGTGCTGTTGGGCTGATGTTTGCATGTGCCATGTATGTGTATGCGCTCAATGTTCAGCTGATGCTTGTGGTATGCGTAATGTATCTACATGTGTGTGTAACAAAGGTGCCAAAAAGCCCGAAGCGTAATGGTGGCGTGAGCAAATAAAAATATTTTGTAGCACATAAATTGGGCTGTATCTATAGTCCGTTGCAACTCAAGAAGGTAGGGCGAGTCTAAGACGGGCCGGGAGGAGGAAGCAGACGGAACACTAAAGAGAGAAGGATGTTTTCCCTTCTCAAGCGTTTCGTCTGCTTCCTCCTTTCCAGCCCGTTTTACCCTCGCCCTACCATCTTGAGTTGAAACGGACTATAGCGCCGACGCTCCAAGTACTCTGTAAATATACGCGCAATATCAGGTGGGTGCTCGGGCGACACTGCGAGTACAAAATTGACATACGCGACCCCCGGCGGATACTCAGCTGACACTCTAGGTACTCTATAGATATACGCGCGATATCCAGCAGGTGTTCAGAAGACACGCCAGCTCGATTGACATACGCGATGCCCGGTGGATACTCAGCCGACGCTCCAAGTACTCTATGGATATACGGGCGATATCCGGCGGGTACCCCGACGCCTCGATTGACCTTGGATTAACACGCGCTGTCCGGCGTGCACTCAGTCGACGCTGCTAGTACTCTATAGATATACACCGTTCCAAGTTGGGCTTCCTGGCCGGCGCCATTTTAACGAATGTAGCGCCACCTACCCTCATCCGGGCATTTGGGAGAATCTGAACTCGCCCTAATGACCGACCGCCATTACTGGACTGTTACCCTGCTCACCGAGCCACACCGATCGCAGCTGCTTCTGCCGGCATGGCTGCCGTACTCGGCACCCTCGGCTCATCGTCTTCGTCCATGGAGGAAAGCACTATCCTAACTGGTATGTCAGGCATGGGGAAAAGTGCATCCTGCTTTCGTGGCATCTCTTTGTGGGTAATTTTTAGCGCGGTTCTGGGGCAGTCGTCGCTCCCAAACCGAACTCGGCGTTTCGATCGCTAGCGAAATTGGGGATCGCTAGTGAAATTGAGGATCGAGTGAAATTGAGGATTGAACGAAGCCAGGATGGCACGAATTACGGCATGTGAATTTGCGCTGAACTCGAGTTGTCGCAGCTTGGGGGCGCCGGGAACATTTGAACAAACTGCGCGGTTAGCGGCTCAGACCTGCGCTGCCACGTCTGCTTTGATTGAAATAGTAGAAACCTCAAATTTAAGTATGAATCGATATATTAATACCGAGTACAGATAGCAAGTGCGACGGATCCGTTTCTTTTTTTCTGATTTGGAATCCACTGTCACAATATTGGCACATTGATGTGCCTCTCTGTAATCGCCTCGCGTGAGAATTATTTGTGCACAAACTGTGTCGCGGCGTGTACTACACGAGGCTGTGTTATATATATATATATATATATATATATATATATATATATATATATGTATATATATATATATATATATATATATATATATATATATATATATATATATATATATTCGTGTTGGAGAGTCTACCACAAAGCTAAGCCAAAATCTGAGCTCTGTGCCCAGTCTTGCTGTGCACAGCGGCGTCAGAACAAACAACCCCCCCCCTTCCCGTCTTCCTTCCATTTCCAAACTTTCCCAGCACCATTGGCCGTCCCAACCTTTTTAAATTCTTTTTTCAGTTTTGAGTTTACCAGGTAAAGACACCTTGCTGCCAAAAGATGTCCATGCTGCGTGGACATCGCGGGTGTTGCTGTTGTTTTCCATTTTCTGCAAGTAATTGAAGCGTTCGGCCATTCGCACTAACGTATTCATGGTAAATTGACAATTTCAGAAACCCCCCAAAACGATCGAATTACGCATACCCGACGATTCAATTTCGGCGGCGCATTTTCGTTCCGCACCAGGCGTCGCCTGCCAATTACCACCTGAAGAAAAATAGAGTTATTAAATCAGTGGACCAGGAGTCACGCAACTGTTTTCTTTTTTCAATGTCTAAGCCGCCCTCCGCTTACCTTTCAGTCCGCACCCACATTCATCCTGTTTGACAGCGTGGGTCTCGCACACTGAATCGGCGTTTATTTCACGTTTTTTTTGTTATTTGTACAACCAATTACAGCACAGTGCTGCCCGGTCGATTCTTTTCTTGCATAGGCCATGTCACGCGCGAAAACACGCTATAATATCAAAGCGGCACCTAACATTGTCGAAACAACTTGCCTCCGTACACTGCGCACGTGCTTTCTAACAGTCCACTCCGTGAAGCAGACGAGCTTTCGAGGGAAAGGGTAAGCGGAGCGTTGGCGCAGCGCTCTGGTTCGAGAGTGTTTTCCCTTTCTGCATCGACCTACTTGGAACGGTGTATACTCGGCGTCCGGTGGGTACTCAGCCTGATGATGGCGGTACTCCAGTGATATTGTGCTGGTACTGCCCGGCTTTTGAAACGATATCGTCTAGACATCGTCTGGATGGGAAGAACCGTATATTCTGAGTATTCGCCAACAATATTCTGTAGATACTCGCCTAATATTCTTGTGCCGCTTGGGTATATATATATATATATATATATATATATATATATATATATATATATATATATATATACTAACTTGCTTAAAATAGGCGAATAGGCATTTAATATCTCATTTGATGAGTTGAGATGTTTCAAAAGGGGGGTTGGTGTGTTTACTCCGACACTGGTGCACGCTTGGTGTTTTACGGTAGTTTTATGGTGTTGTGTGTTACTACTGGGTGTCCCAAGGAGGGGCCAGGCTCTTTAAATCGACCACAAAATCCAGTTTCTTAACCTATCGTGCTACCGACTTTGTGCAGCGTTGCCCACAGATGGTGCATTTATTTTTTTTTTTTGTAAAATATTGCAAAGAGCAAAGTTACTTGAGGAAAAAGTAAAGAAAGAAAAAAGGCTTAGCTCCTGTGGAAACGCAGCGAAGCCTCCGGTCTTCAAACAATACTGCGCCGTTTAACACGGGAGACAGGAGATGGCGCAAGCGGTCGCGACGCCAACTGCGCCAACGGACGAGCATCCAGCGCCGAGAGCCGACGTCTTTAGCAGACAATCCCTTCGATTCAAAAGCGGCGCGAGCTTTTCTGATATCAGTTGCCAATGCATTATTTTACCATCCTTACTAATAAAACATATTGAATGGACACATAATCAATCGAAAAATGGATTGTCGGGTTATTTTCACTGTTTTTTTTTGTACTTATGTCGTTTGCTTTGCAGCGCTGCTTTTGAGTCGAAAAGATCGTTTGCTAAAGACGCCGGCTCACGGCGCCGGATGCTCGTTCGTTGTCGGCAGTTGGCGTCGCGACCGCTTGCGCCATCTTTTGTCTCCCGTGCGAAATGGCGCTGTATTGTTTAAAAAACCGGTGGCTTCGCCGCGTTTTCATTGGAGCTAAGCCTTTTTTCTTTCTTTACTTTTTCCTCAGGTAAGTTCGCTCTTTGCAACGTTTACAAAACAAATATACCATCTGTGGGCAACGCTGCACAAAGTCGTAGCGCAATAGGTTAAGAAACCGAATTTTGCGGCTGATTTATAGAACCCGACCGCTCCTTGGGACACCCAGTAGAATGAATTGGGCTTTTGCATAGTTACCGCATTTGTGTACAGGTGATTCATGCAGTTGTTAATGACCATTGGTACCAAACTCCAACCTCGTGCAGGGTGTCTATGAACTGGAAAACGGTAATGTTGAGGAAGTTGGCGATTGGAAAAGTCTGAAGATCTCCACCCTAATCACCATCGATCAGGGAAATTCAGCCTTGCTTTCTCTGAATGTCAGCAAAAGACACATGTGGTGTGACACATAATCCATTCTACTCAAAACCTCAGCCAGCCTGCCAATGTAAATCTCTGCTTGGAAATTAGAGTCTTGAGAGAATCCAGAGACACAATTTCATCTCGAAAGATATGAAAAAGACAAACTTCTATACTCTAAATGAACTGCTGCTGCTCAGGCAGGTTTGTGGAATGGTTTCATGGTGTGAGAGCTTGTCTCTATAGCTACCCCAGTTGCTCCTGAATGAACTTTCCATGGGATTTTTTTACAGATTGTGAACATCATGGCTGTTGAGGTAGTTTCTGCTGTGGGGGAGAGAATATCCCTCAGCTGGACGGTCCACAGAAGCATTAGCAGCCAGGATTTGGGATGTTGCAAGAACA
Organism: Ixodes ricinus; assembly: GCA_037355805.1. Classification (NCBI taxonomy): domain Eukaryota; kingdom Metazoa; phylum Arthropoda; class Arachnida; order Ixodida; family Ixodidae; genus Ixodes; species Ixodes ricinus. The sequence continues at coordinate 15,923 of JAZHYW010013069.1, read as the reverse complement.
ATGACGCTTTCCTTTAGCTCATATTTTTCGCCAGAAGTACAACCAACCGCCAGGGTTGTCTCATCCGACAGCAGGACATGCCGGCTACACTCTAAGAAAAAATGACTACCCTGTGTAGTAAAATGGCGCTTTGGAGGCTTTGACTAGTCAAAAGGCGAGTTACCAGCCTTTGGGCAAAGTCACGACCCCAAACCGCTGTGGAATGACCACCTTTCTGCAGATGACGACGTGGATGGTGAACACTTTCGAATCTGATATTCACGTGCAGGCAGCCGTAAATGATATTAGTAACTTAGATAACTACATAAAGACTATAAATTATGTTCTTCCTTAGCTTTCGTGATCTTTTAAGATCCGCCAAGTTCACATCTGTTGGGCAATTCGCGTAAATTGGTGGAATACAAATTTTGTCGGCGCGAGCAGCAACACTGGTTCTCAACAGCTGGGCCTGGCTTGGCATCAACAACAACGAACGACCCGTTTGGTCTGTCGTGAGTGTTTGCCGAAATGAGGTAAGGATATTGTTTTTTCCGCATTTAAGGCCCGTTCACACTCTTGCGACCGAGAGAGACCAGACCGATTTTTAAGCCCCTTGCGATCTCTCAGGACCAGCTCCACTTTAGCGCATCCGGTCCTAGGAAGTCGCAAAAGGCTTAAAAACTGGTCTGGTCTCTCTTCTTACTCGGTCGCAAGAGTGTGAAACAAAATGACTAGTTGTATATCTGATCGTATTGAACCATTGAACACTGTGACCGATGATCGACAGGGTACACATGCTCATAGGTATGTGACTGTATCCGCCCGTACTGTTTTCCTCAATCTCGGAGCGGTTGGATTTCTGAGATCACAACCACGACGGATTTCTTCCGTCGTGGTTGTGATCTCCCGGCTGTACGTACGTAGCGCGTGAACTTCCGATTCAGTAGCGGGTTGCAGTGCAGTGGCATTGTAGTAATTGGCTTTTACCAGTAAAGCGATACGCACACGTCGTGCACCTCTACTGGAAATTGCCACACACACTACGCGAAGCTCGTATAAAACGAATGGTTACAAGTTTCCGATGCGCAGGCATAGTATAGCGGTTAAGGTGTCCGCTTCCTACGCAAGTGGACGCGGGTTCGATCCTCGATGGTCCTACTTTTTTTTTTTTCTAGAACATTTTTGTTTTGCTGCTGTTGGGCATTTGGCGATATTTACGACATTTATTTTTCATAATTCACACTTAAAAAAAAATTGTTGTTGACGAGATTTTGCAGAACTAAATGGTATACGACTTTCTTTCCGGAGGTGCAGTTGGGGACAGCGGGGCTTGGGTTGGACGGGTTAAGTTTTGTAAATAGCGGTTGCACACTGTCACCGCGAAGTGGCGTGAATGCAGGCCCGGGGGGGGGGGGGGGGTTGGGGTTGGGGTTAACGCGCTCACCAGTGATACACGCGCCGTCCGAAAAGGGTGACCCAAATGGCATATGCTCTCCGCATAGTGCGTATAGCCATTTCCGGTCGAAGTGCACGACGTAGTGCATATAGCTTTACTCTTACTATGCGGAGGGCAAGTTCGTCTGCTTCTCGCGCAGGGGGTAGCGGTGATGTCAGAACGCCGAGCCCTGATTGGCTGATCGCGGTCCCCTATCTGAGCGTCGTCTGCTCCTTTGCAACGTCTTCTGCTCGCAACGTCGTCTGCGTCTGTCTTACCTTTCCTGCGACTTTTGCAAGTGGAGAGGCCAGATTCACGAAACTATCTTACGCCAAAAATATGCGTAAGACAAAACTTAAAAACAAATTCGAATTCACGAACCGAAATTTTCGTAAGTTTTGCGCAGGTTACGACAAAATCCTACGACAGCTCCGAAGCTACGCACTTAATTGTTACGATCAAATCAGCATGGCCGACAGCGTCGCGGTCGCGACGACCAACGGACGTTTATTTTTCTACGTGCGCTTCTCTCGCGTCCCGACTTCAAGCAGCAAGAAAAAAGTAAAAAGTACTTGAACCAGACCACGACGAACAAGAACGCTGGATCCACAAACACCCGGGAAAAGCTCCAACGGCCACGATTCCACCGACACCGACCAAGCGAACTCGGCAGATAGGCCTAGCAGCCACTCCGACTCTGTGACCGTCTGCCCACGACCGGCTGGCGTGCTGAATGGAATGTGCCCGCGCGACCCTTGTGAACCCTTCCCGTATTATACTGTGATCACTGACCTCAATTTTAGATTAAGAGGTCAATCTCTTCCTCTTGTCATCTCCTTGTTTTCCGAGGCAACGGTGACTCTCGCCGATGATAAAGCGGTGAATATCCGACAGACGCAGGAAAGGTAAAGGAGCCATCGCTTTAAAGCAGACGACGTTAACAGTGCCAACCCGCCGACGCCGTTAAAGAATGAGAAGTCTTGCCGCACACGAAAGGGGAAAAAAGTATTTGGGAGGGAACTTGCGGACACTAACACGCTCACTCTCGGTTCTTAGCAAACAAACCTCGGCGTCTCGGGACACCTCGCCAGTGAGTACTTTGACTTCCCTCCTTGATGCGCGTCTGCTAGTTGTTCGACAAAAACAACGAACCGCTCGAGTTATTTCGTCTGCCTTCTCTGAAAGGCGAAGTCAAGCTCGCTCGTAAAGACCTGCACTTCCGAAAGTCGCAGGAAAGGTAAGACAGATGCAGACGACGTTGCGAGCAGACGGTGTTGCAAAGGAGCAGACGACGCTCAGATAGGGGACCGCGATCAGCCAATCAGGGCTCGGCGTTCTGACGTCACCGCTACTTCCTTTCTCATGCGCAGAAGACGAAAATGAGCCCACTTGCGAGGCGTATACACCAACTCATGTTCACAAACAAACCGGAGCGCCCCTAGCAGACGCCACCGGCGCCGCGCATGTGCGATGGGGGTGTGGGCAAGAAGCTCGCCGTCGCCCATAAACACACCATTGAAACGCGATGTTGTCGGCGTCAGTGTGAGTCCCCCTGCCCTTTTTCGCGTTCGAATTGTTGGTTCTACGTCTTCCTGGCGATGTCTGACTATCTTGAGCGGCGTCAGCGAAATTACCGAGGCTCGTTACACCGCAAAACTTCGCGTGAATAATGTGACACGTGGTGATTCATTCCGCGTGGACGCCGCAGATTGTACGCTAAAGCCTGATTCGCATGATGAGATTTCGCTAAAAATTTTCAGTCGCGACGCCGCTCGGGCTGCAAAAGTGTGAACCGTAGCTGAGATGGTCGGCGTCGATACTGAAAATCGTAAGCAGAATCGGACCAACTGAATTAGGCATAACAAGTCGGCGATGGTCACTGGTAACAATGATCAACATCTCCTTGTATCTACTGTTTACATCGAGCCTGCTTACCAACCTTCGAATTTAAGTCTCTTGAGGCCTGCACTTACTTCTTATCGCAAGTACCGGGCCAACATTTGGTCTATCGACCGGCGCGTCGTCTAAGAAAGCAGACGACAAGCAGAAACGTTTGAAAGAGCAGACGACAGTTCGAACAATCAGGCGGCCGTTTGGACTTGAAGACGCACTGAACGTAGTCCGCAGGTGTTCCGCACAACTTGATGGTTTTCTGGCGTTCATGTTGGAACAAAACAAATAAATCTGATGACCGCAAGTATCCGTGAATTCAACCCAAAGTGCTTCCCGCCCAAGCAATCGTTGTCCGACGGCGTCTGCTTTTCCCTTTTCACGGCACATATCCAGATTCTCGGACGAACCGAGCACGTGTATACTGACCTTCAAACCTTTCTCGACACTTTTGGTACGGCCCCAGTCGCGGTGTTTTGACGAGAAGGCAGATTTTTGTCTGGTTCCTTTTAAAACAACGCAGGAATACACGTCTGGCATGGGGACTTCTGCCCACAGCCCCAGATCGGAAGTGCGACCGACGCGCCACCACCGCACCGTGACGTCACAGAGATGAGTTCGTGTATAGTCCGTTGCAACCTAAGAACGAAGGGCGAGGGTAAGACGGGCCGGGGAGGGGAAGCAGACGGAACGCTAAAGAGAGAAGGAGGTTTCCCCTCTCTTCTCCAGCGTTCCGTCTGCTTCCTCCTCCCCGGCCCGTCTTACCCTCACCCTTCGTTCTTAGGTTGCAACGGACTATAGATTGTTGCGTCGTCACGGGTACTATTTGTGTTGCTACAAGTGCCAGCTCGAGCCTGAACTCACGCCTCTCTCGCCGGTCGTGTTCTTCAGTTTTGATGTTCTGCTCTATGATTCATTAAACCTAAACCTAAAAGTCAATCACCTCTGCATCGTCACCCATCAGGGCATCCCAGCCGTGCCACTCTACCGGCCCTTCCTGGATGTCTCCTGCCGCCAAGTAGCAGCCTGATCTTCGAACCGCCAACATGGTCGCCTCTACATCAGAGAACCACACATTTTGGTGCGTCAGCTACCACTACATTTTGGTGCGTCGGCCGCTACTATATTTTGATGCGTCTGCCCATCCCGTTCTTTCGACTGTTTAACTTTTTCCTGGGCAGAAAAAGAGCCCCTGCGGTTTCTCACGACGTTCTTGCGCTCATGCTTGTTTAGTTTTTTCAGGGCAGCATATAAGCTTCTGAGGTTCTTGCAGTGTTCCCATGCTTGTGTTCCTTTAGTTCTTTGAGGACAAAAAATAAGCTCCTGAGGTTCTTCACAGTGTTCCAACGCTCGCGATCGTTCACTTTACCAGTCTGCCCTGCAAGACGTGGCCTTTCAAACCTTCTGATCTTTTCCCCTTGGCCAGTCGCTCTGCTGTACCTGGTTTTGGACTGTACGAAATTTCACTGCATTGAGACGTGGCCTTTCAAACCTTCTGATCTTTTCCCCTTGGCCGGTCGCTCTGCTGTACCCGGTTTTGAACTTTACGAAATTTCATTGCATTGAGACGTGCTGCCCTATACCCCGTTCACCCCTAAGCTGAGACTGCAGTGGGAACTATGTGCTTGCCGAACAAATCAGCCGCCTTCCTTTCATCACCTGACCCAGTCCTCGGCAAGTGGGTATGAGCGGGAGCGTGATCACGTAACGAAAGAGGGATGTATGACTGGTCCATTGAGGACGTAGCTTCCACCGCAGTCTCAGCTTAGGGATGAATGGAATATAGTCAGCACGCAAGATGGCCGCCCAGCTCCGGCCTTCCAAGAAGGTGGCATTTACAAGACGGCCGCTGTCTTCATTGGCCTCCTTGCTCGAGACCCTACGGCGAAGAACCAGCGTGCACGAGCACGCGTGCGCCACGAAGCTTCATCGACGGCTGCCCGTATGCGGAGGAGCTGGCATCTCCTCCACTGTGATATTGGCCGATGCTTCTATCTGCTTTGTGTCTGAGTGGACCACGATCAGTATTACGTAACTCTCCAGCAGTATATATGGCATAATATGAGCCGTGTTCGGCATTGCTTGGTATCCGACCAGCGGACCGGAACCTACATTGGAGGCATTTAACAGGACTGTGCACATGTCTTGCACCTTCTTACATGGTCTTAAATGTCTTTGTCAACACCGGGGTACCAGAGGATAGTGTTTGCCAAGCTCTTCATGACTGACCTGCCTGGATAGGTGTCATGGAGCATAGCATAGTATACTGATAATGCCTGCTCAATTGCCGGTTGCCAGCAATCACCACAAGGGTGCGTGGCTTACCTATACAAGGCAGAAAATGTGAACGATGAAAATAAGCCTCCCTCGTGCGTTCTTGTATTTTTGGTGCTGTTTTTGGCATTTGTCGTTGTACATGGCGGGGCTGTCATTTCACGAGATCCCAAGCACCACCCGGGATCATGGAAAGTGACTGAAGCTTGTTTCGAGGAAAGACTGCGTCTCAACTTCTACCTCCTATATACGCAATAGTGTGCAGTAGGCACCTTTTTGTGACTGACATTAAGGAAGGCCTGTGTGGTTCCCCTTGTGCATTCTGCTCGGGCTCCACTCAAAGCCCAGCATGGCTCAAGCCTCTCTGGCGTTAAAGCTGGATGAGCCCATGTACCCTTCCAGGTCCTGTTTTGCTGCTGCTTGACTGGCTCTCGCTGCTTACCTACCCACATCTTTCTCGCACTGTTCGAGGTATATAGTGACGGGCGCCTGACAACAGGCACAGTGCGTCATTACGAAACTTGAGCCCCGGCACAGCTAACACCTTCCACACTGCTTACGTGACTTCGTAGCGGTTGTTACCCCAGAGGACCCTGGCCGTTGCAATTCCTCTTCACCTTCTAAACTTTGAAGCCAAACCAAATATGCAGCAAAACCAAAACATGCACTACCTTTCAGCATTTTAGTACCGCTTCTCGGCATCATTGTTGTTGTAGCAATGCTCTGTTTGTTTGTAGTATAGATAGTGATATCACAACATCTTCCTTGTCACTCATGGTGCTTGCAGGAACTTTGCAGAACATGAGAACATTGAAACTGCATAGAGCTGACACTGCTGTGGAATGACCAAAATATGCGGTTGCAATTTCCGCTTGCTTCAGCCAGCTCACCACAATGCGACATCGGGACGTGGCATGTCACAGTGTCGTAGGACGCCAGCTACGCTTGATGTGGGAACCATCGTATAATGCCTGTCTTTATCGTGCATGTGTTTCACGTTTACTTTTCCAACTGATGCAATGAAAAGAGTTTTTGGTGGAGGCTATCGAGTTGGCAGGTTACGACCGCCTGAGCATTCAGCTAAGTGGTGATTTCACTTGGCTATTCGTTTCAGTGGAATGTCTAATCTTGATTCTGATGTCCATAGTCTATTTTTTGGCTCGTTTGTTCGAAAGTAACTCTGTCGGTCTATCTAAGGAAGCCTCAAGAAAAAGCTTTGCTAAGCTAAGGCTGCACTAGCCTTGACAATTCTTTTTCTTGAGACGGAGATAACACCACCTGATTTCATTTTGAGCAAGCCAGCACACTGCAGAGGAGGAATGACCCAGATTTAGCATGAAGTTATAGGTTTCACATGAGCACATTCCATTTGTAGCTGAAAAAGAGGTGTCACTTAATGAGAAAGACAAGTGAAACAAAAACATAATTAGGTATTTCGGTTAAGAAAGCTGTGCATACTTTAGCTCAGCTTTCAGTATTTTGGGCACATTTTACTTTTTAGCTGTGAGTTCATCTATGATCACTATTAGTTCACTTGGAGCATGGAAAATACATTGGACGTGACAGACAACTGCACTTGGGCATCCATCATATGTCTGAGCTGTGCCTTCTTTTTTTCAGTTGAAGTGTATGTCTCACTTGGCTCGATCAGTATCTACTTCATGTACTGAATACCTTTTTACAGGGTTTGGTCACCACAGGAGACTTGTGCGCTTGTGGGTGTTTGGTGAGTGGCGTCACCAATCACCATGAGCCCCGAGCCCAGCATGGGTTCAGACCCCCTGCATGCCTGGCTGTGCTAGGTGTCCCCGTGTCTGGTGAAAGTGGGGTCCTGGCAGTTGAGCCAAGCCCGGGCTAGGTTTGCTTCAAGGGCCCCCACGTTGGGCAACACACCTCCCCAGCCCGCACTCCTCACAGACAGATGTCCTGCGTTGGCTCGCCCAGGACGATCCGGTCAGTCGCTTTGCTTTACCTCTCCTTTCTTGTGATTTTCTTCTCCATCCCTGTTTTCAACCTCTTATCTTTCAGATGTAACAGAATTCTTTGAAAGGGAAGAAGAATTATATAGCCCATGAGTGTTGACAGCCACTAGGGTGTGACATGATAACACCAAATGCTTTACTATGAAAATATCTCACTCCATAAAAATCCAATGGCCTTGGCACGAATAGGGTTTGCGTGGTTAGAACGACCGGATGCGCAGCAGCCTCAGGGTCTTTCTCTTTGAATAGACCTACCTCACCAGCCAATTTCGTTAAGCCGCCGCTGCCGCAATGCATCAAAGGAACTTTAGTCTTTTTGCATGTGGGAGAACCCCGCTGGAGCTTTGCGCGTGACGAGATGACACGAGCCGTCTCATGCACTGCCCCCTGCCTCCTGTAAACTAAAGTTATGGCGGCGTCACACATGCGTGAAACGCTTAGTGAGATCTGTTTATTGGGACGATTGATGGCAACAATAGATTACTGTTGCCATCTATGGTTGTGGACAGCTGGAGCACAAGTTGAGACAGCTGTGTCTGCTGTCTGGGCAAACCCGGTATCTCGGTGTGCCCACGGCAGCCCCCTTTCTTGGTGCGGCATGACTACTGTACAGCATGGACGGTGTGATCCTCATGCATTCTTTCAGATGTGTGGTGTCTACACCACTAGGAGAGCCACATTCGGCACTGTGGGTGCGCTGGCATAAATGAATAGACAAATGTATTTTTCCTGGTAGAGTATTTGGTGACACTGTCAACTGGCATGCTTGCAGCCAGGCTAGCAATGGCCATGGTGAGGTGACTCGCATCCCAAATGTCCCAAGATGCCTCTGTCATATTTCAATCATTGCGTTTGATGTGCTTGCAAGAATGGTATATTTACAATAAAACATAGCAGTTCATTCAAGATAGATATTAAACATACTTTTTTAATTAATCTGTATATGCTTGTAGTGTAATTTCATAATCACTGCAGGTTCAGAAGGTTAATTGACCACAAAATTTGATTGTTTTATTTTTCTGGTTTTGTAATGTATGGTTCCAGGTGCATCAACGTAAGGCATAGGCATTGTTGCATGTTATGACTCCAAAAGTTTGGGTCTATACAGCATGAATAATTGTATTTTTGGTGGTGATCACACCAAAAATAGCATGTTGTTATTTCAGCAATTGGTGCTCGTGAACTCGAGACTGGAATTGGAGCTATTGCGACTTCAAGATGTAACGAGATTTCAGCTGCTCGTCAGATCATGGCCAGGCAGCGGAATGGATCTTCAATCCTTTGGCGTGCTTGTTGGTTTAGACCGTGAAACTTACAAAATTGTGTTTGCCTTGCAATGTCAAAACGTTCAAAAAGATTTTTCGTGTAAAGTCAGCGTAAAACATCTCTGTTTGCTACATCGTTACAGGTTTGTCACCCTGTTTCTTCTTTTTTCTTTTCTTTTTATGGTGATTCAGAACTGCTGTTTGCAACACCGGAGCCCACAGCCCAGCACAGCACCTCATGCTGCAAGCACCAGCAAAAAGACACAAAAGAAGGTTAGCAGACAAGGCCCATCATGTAATCGATGCCACTAGCCCAACAGCCCACAAGACCACGTATTGTATGCAATAAACCAGTTGTCGTCGTTAACCTGTCTCGACCACGACATGCTGGCAGCGGTGGGATCCAGTGTTGCCCATGGCAAGAACAGAGGCTATATAAAAATGATAGGAGACGAGTGAACATTGCAGTATGCGCTTTTGCTATTTGTATTGCAGCCACCGACAGCCTGTCAGCTACCCTTGAATAGACCCTTTTCAAAAGTGTGCATCATCTATACTCTGTTCACCCTTAAGACTACAGTGCCTGCCGGACCAATCAGCCACCTCCCTTTTATCACCCAGTGATGTGATTGCTGTGCCATTTGCGCCAAATATAACAGCTGCAGGCCCAGGGGCGGATTTAGAGGGGGGTCTGGATGTCCTGACCCCCTCTTGATTTCTGCATGTGTAAAATTTAGGGCGTAAAACGAAGGAGAGGGGAGGGGATTCCTAAACAAATGGTACGCTGACCAACACCTGACCCCCCTCAGGAAATTCCTGCATCCGCCCCTGTGCAGGCCTCGCTATTGGACCAGATCCTTAGGGTAGGCTATTGCAGGTTTTCAGGACTTTCGATAATCGAAAGTCCTGAAACATAACATAATATTAGATTTGATTTCGCACCAAGCACTGACAGTACTCGGAAGTTTCGCAATAATCTCGTGATCGTCTCTGGTGGGTTAGTTAGCTTTGTTGAGTGCGCTTCTCACCGCACACTGGTGTACTGCAGTGAAGCAACAATTGCGAACTAGGCGTTGTGATGTTTGCGATGTTGCGTGTCTTTCTTTGCCGCAGCACACCCGCGTGCTAAGGGGAAAGGTACTCCTCCAGATCGAGACGTAGTGCAAGAGGGTATATATGGACTCTTTTGTAGGTCTATTTTTATGCTTTGTTTTTTGTCCGATTTAAGAATTGCAGTTTTGTTACAACCTTCCCCCCCCCCCCCCAGAACCTGAAGGACACATAAATCTAGGTACTCAAAATGATTGTATTTTAATATTTGTTCTGTGGGATTGCGTACCTAAAATAATCATTCACAGCAGTTCGCGCAGTCCTTAATCAGCCATCTTGTTACCGCGCCTGGTACTTCCACATGCAACTAAACAGCTAGTGTTCGTTCTCCTCCTAATATTTGCCATCTCTCCCCCTCACATTTGCAGTGATATAAATGAAATTGAAGTGTGCAGTTATGCTTCAAAAGCTCTTTTTGCTTCTACAAAATGAACTTTTGGCTGCTCCAATAGCTGCTCCAAAATGACTACGACCAATCACATCACTGCTCTTATCACCTGACCCCGCTCTTTGAGCGTGGGTATGGGCATGGGCGGGAGCGTGATGATGTGGCGAAACAGAGACATATAACTGGTCTAACGAGGATGTAGCTTCCATCGCAGTCTCAGCTTAGAGGTGAATGGAGTGTGGTAGCTGCAGCACCAATTATCGAAGTCCGCCATTGTTTGGGCACACACTCTGGCCGATGCTGCTTGATGTTACAGAGAAAATTGCCTCATCTCAATAAACCTGACGCAAAATTGCTTGTTAGTCTGACAACACTGAGAGCGTCGGTATTTTAATGTTAGCAAGCGTTGTCGGTACGGAAGCACGGTGGATGCGTTGGAAACAACCGTACAGGCAGTGTGCGATGGCGCAGCAGCTGTGTTTTTCGCCTTCCGACCATGGAACGTGGACAAACAGTTTAAACAACTTACTGCAACTGTCTGACGAAACTTTCGGAGGCCTATGCACACGCTGGCGACAACCTGCAGTGTGTAAGCTTCCGCAGTGAAGGCGTACAACTTGCTGCACTGCTTCGACGAGGTTCTTGCCAGCATGCAGAGGCCTCCTAGAGTTTCATCAGACAGTCGCGGTAGGTTGTTTAAACTGTTCGTCCACATTTCATGGTCAGAAGGCGGAAAACACAGCTGTTGTGCTATCGCAGTCTGCCCGTACGGCTCTCTCCGATGCCTCCACTGTGCTTTGGTACCGACGACGCTTGTCAACATTAAAATGGCGACGCTCTCAGTGTTGTCAGATCACCAAGCAATTTTGCACAAGGTCTCTATTGAGCCTATTTGACTGGTTGCCATCTTTTTTTTAAACATTGCATATATCGAAAGCTTTTGGCACAATCAATCGTACCAGGGTGGATGCAAAAGTAACCGGAATGAATTTCTGAAAGACGGGCCGTTTGTAGTACCAGCTTCCTCAGCTACCAGTGCTTAGCAGCACGCCTTCCAAGTTAGTTTGCCAACTGGTATTGTCTGCTATAAATGTTTTTTCCCAAGCGCTTCAAAATCGTTTTTTTTTGTTTTTTGCAATGTCTGATATCAAGGAACAGCATGCGGCCGTGAAATTTTGTTTTAGGAAAAACTGCCGGAAACTTGTAATGTCTCAGAGAGCTTGCAAAGAAGATGCTAATAAGAAATCTCATGTCTATGAGTGCTTTTCTCGGCTCGCTTTAAGGCCAGTGAATTATTGATCGACGACCAACCTCGTTCAGGGCGGCCCTCAACCTCCTCAACTGATGAAAACATCGAAACATTTGGACATTGTTCACTCCGAGTTTGTTCCTGTTGGTGAATCTGTTAATGAGGTGTTTTACCTGGGAATTTTGCGACACTTGCTAAACTCAGGAAGGCAAAAATACCCCGATGTGAGGGAAAGGGGGAATGATAGTCCCATTACAACAATGCCCCAGCACACACTGCCCTGTCAGTGCAACAATTGTTTTAGCAAAAATGGCCAGACACCGCTTCTCCACCCCCCGTATTCTCAGGACCTCGCTCGCCCCGTGTGACGTTTTTCTGTTCGCTCATATGAAAAGTCTTGAAAGGAAATCGTTTTGTGAATGTGTAGGGTCCTTCAAGTCGGACATCGCAAAAAACGAAAAATGATTTTGAAGCGCTTGGGGAAAAATTTACAACATGCCGCTAGATCCTTTGCAGACGACACTGGTCGGCAAACTGACTTGGGAAGGATGCCGCTTAGCGCTGCAAGAGGCGGATGCTGGTACTACGAACGCCTGGCCTCTTGAAATTCATTCCAGTTACTTTTGGGTACCCCCTCATTTTTTTATTGTTGAAACTTTGGTTTTATAGTTCAGTATCTTGCTTGGTGCAAATCATATCCCTTTTTCTGTTATACATATTTTCAGATATTTTTTTTAGAATGGTGAAATGATTGGTGTTCATATTTTGATTATTTAATGTTTGTAATGCATACATAACATTGTTTTTTGGTTAAATGTTTCCTGTTTTTGTGTAAGTTTATTGGTTCATATTCAAAGGTGGCAGTCAATAAGAAGGGTACAAGGTTGTTTCTGGCTTTAGAAAGTATCATTACTATAATTATTATAGTTTGATAGACCAGTGCTGGAAAAATACTTCTTTTCAGATTTCCATTTGAACAATGGCTCAGAAGTACCTACACGGTTGTTTTAAAACGTTTAATTATTTTTTAAAGGAAAATATTTTCAATATAAAATTGTATAGCAGGTTTGGAAAATAAAAGAATACAAACAATTGCCACCTGAACACTTTGTTTCCATTATAGCCACTTTATACATATAAACAGTATAGTTTTGGTTGTAATGCCCTAATGTTTTAAGCTTAACACATTGTTTATATGAAGTCTCCCCATGCTTGGGAAGTGCCAACCTTTTGTTGTCATCACAAAAATAAAAGATTTAAAATAATTACATATGTATATATGTTCTCCAAATGCAGCACATAAAAAAAAATCTCGGCTATGCTATTTTATATATATATAAATATATATAATTGTACCCCAATACGTTTTTTTTTCTTACATAAGTTTAATTCGGGGTTTTTAAAGTAAAGCGAGTAGAGCGAGGTCACTCGACCAACACGGGAAAGCACGCCGCCAGCGTTTGCCCGCGACAATTAAGAGAAAAAGAACTAATTGAACAACACAAGACTACGAATTATGTTACCTGTAGCCGATTACTGTCCAGGAATGCAGATATTGTTGTAACTTTTGCTGCTATTGCACGCGCGGAACGAGCGTAAGGCAGCATGGCTTGAGTAAGTTTATCAGTGCGTGAATCTGAAACCGAAACTGATCAGGGGCATGCCGTGTGGTGTTACTTTAGCCGATTGCTTTCACATCATGTTGCCCTTCGAAGCGCTAGACTAAGAGAGGTGTCTAGCTTGCCAATTTAAATACATAGACCACTAGTATACCAATAATACTTGCAAACACGTTTTGTATTCATCTAGTAAACAGTAGCAGTCACTTGCCCAATCCTTGTCAGAATGTGGTAGGGCATATATACGATTCGGGTCGGTGGGTTAGTTAGAGTAGAGAGTCGCGGATGTGTTGTGTTCGAGTTGTCTGTGCCTTGTTGTACTGCTGACATGTATGTGCCTTTGGTAGTGTTCGGTATCTTGGTGATGTGTGTGTGTTGTGTTGTTGTATGTGTAGTAGGCAGTTGAATAGCGCGAGTTCGTGCATAACTACTTTTTTTGGTGCCACCTAGCGGTTACTACTACACTTCCTAGGTGGCGCAAGCTGCCACTTGATTCAATAAGCTAAGTGTCGAGCAGTTCTGTAGCTATTGATTTACAAACAGCTGGCCTGGCTGGCCTGCTGTTCACAGGTCTTCCTATGTCCCTGCTTCTCAGTTCGATAACAATCGTAATAATTGTGCCACTCAGCCGACTCAGCCACCTAATTACTCGTTTTGTGTCGAAGAGGTGCGAAGTGCAGGCACAGACGCGCAGGAATGGATAACCACGCCGTTAAAGGTAAACCCAAACTAGAAAAGAAAGAAAATAGCGGTAGCGTTGGTGCGGAGTTGAACGCCTCTCGTCGGTGACGACGAAGGCGCCCAGCGATTCATCGCCACACACGACAGGCATACGTTGTGTTCAATAAAGTCAGCATGCCCATTCCTCGTGTAACGATTTCTTTTTTGAGCGTTCACCGCCGGTGGTAAAAATAGTCAATCTAGTGAGATGCCATCGGGGGCGATCGCGGCAATTCCGGCACACACACTGCCGTCCTTACAGGATATAGGTACGGTACCGGTGTCTGGGGACGGATGTTTAGAGTGTCTGGAGGCGCTTAAAACACGTCGAATAGGCGTATGCGCTCTATTCTCTCACTCGGCCGAAAAGCCGTGCTCTTCGTTAGGCCTTACCGGGGAATTCGAGCCTCGCTAACCGGCCGCCATGTTGCTTTAGAAGGTGGTCAAATTTCACTACCTGCTTTTTGACTACATGTGGGTTCGTCATTTTTACCCTAGGGGTCGTTATATTTGGGACAACTTTTTACCACCTCAAAAGTAGTCACGTATGACTACCTTTTTTCTTAGAGTGTAGTGTGGCGTCATTTAATGTTATCGCTTAGAGACCACTTTTAATTCATGGGTGGTATAGAATGCTGAACACACCAGTCGGAGGCGCATTCCAGACGCCATACCGTAGCATCTGCTTAAGAGGATCGTTTGAGTGGTTCCCATTGCAGTCATCACAATTTCCAGATTCTGTTCTTTTCTTCAGTGGGAGCTCATGAAGGTGGCACTGTGCACAGAGGGACAGAGTGGCTGTCAGTGAGCTGCCCAAGACAAGCTGCTGGCTTTCGTGACCATCTCCGAAAGCCTCTGGATGGGCTAATTGACAGACGTGCCTGGACATTTATAAATGGTAAACACAATCTAGACTGCCTTGGAATTACGCCTTGGTCTAACGGCTGTAGCTTGGATACCGTGTTTCCATGGCTGCTAGCATTGAACTGGATATGCTAAGCAGCACATGTCGCCAAGTAGGCACACACTGGGACGCTTATCCGCAAACTCCGCTTCCCAGTCCATGAGCCACCAAAGACCCAGCCAAAAAGATCCCGAGTCAAGTCAAAGTTTTCTATTAATCTTGTTAGTAGGAGCGTTGTATCGTTAATTAAAATTTCGGCGTAGCCCCACTCGTTGCGGCACACCGAGCAAAGCAGAGCGAAAGAACGGAGATAAAGACTAGCAAAAGTAACGTCATCAGAAGGGTCCGATAACCCTTGCTCGCCAATAGGCTGACTTGTGGATGCTAGCGATGACATCACGAAGCTTTGGACACGTTACAGGTGGAAGAAAGGCTCAATGCATGCCCTTCTATAATTGCTGCACATATTTTTCAAGATAAATGCAGTTTAGGTTGACTTTCGCCCAAGTTTAGTGCGATTACTGAATTAACAAGCCGAAATGCTATGCAAGTCTGCTCCTAACTCAGATTTTTATAGGTGCTTCAGCTTCGCTTTAATGTTAGTTTGACTTAATTGCACAAGCCTGTGCCAGTGCACAAATTAGAGCAATTACATTGCTGTACTATCTTGCATTTAATGCACTGCCCAAGGGAAAAGGTTCAGATATCATTAAGCCCAAGAAGCTAAACCATTAATTTGAATGTGACATACAGTAGACTCATCAATTTCAACTCTAGGAAGTCACGAATTTCGTATAGATTATCGAAAGCTCGAATTATCAGAAGTTCATCTAAATATGTTGCAAGATAAATTATGATTTTCTATATAGATGGCTATACATACAAAAAAAGATATTTCATGATTTCCTCTGCACAGGCTCATTAATCATAAGCTGGTATGCTGTTCATGAAATATTGGTAAAATTCATGACACAAGTTTATTCAACCTTCAAAAATGTTGTTTATCAGGGACTGTTTGACATCAGCTCACACCTCAAAACAAAATTAAGTTTGTTCAACCAGCAAAAAATTTGTATATTATGGACTGCTAAGCAGGGACCCATGAGTA
>JAZHYW010013068.1:0-39366 GCA_037355805.1 Ixodes ricinus | reverse complement strand
GGGAAGGGTGGGAGGGGGGAGGGGAGAGATTTTATTGAGGTGGGACTTCGTGTCTTCTGCTTTTTTGTAATCCAGCAGCTTTTCCACAGGCATATTTATATGTGATTTGTTTCGTGTCCTAACCTGATGCAACGACACGCACTACAATGGCACGGCCTCGTCAACATGCTGGCATTTTTTATTAGAACAAGAGAGCAAGCATACTGTCGCTCTCGTTCCTCAATTCTCTCGAGAATTAGTCGAACTCAAACTGTCCAGGAAATCAAAATATCTTCAAACGGCACTTCTTGCTTTCCTGGCGAAACATGACATGACGAAACATATTGAGTTCAATACGGCGCATGCCATTTCTGCGCCCGAAACGTAACGGGGGCCCCGCAGCCGGTTGACTGCGGGCCGTGTCCAGCGAGTCGAGGGCCGCCTCGCAGCCCGCGGCGCGCCGTATTTGAGACCCCTGATCTAGACCTTTCACCTTGTACTACATGACTTTTTTTTCGCCCGCAGGAACGACAGCTCCTTTCCTGACAACGCCAAAGATGGTTTGATGACGCCAACGATCTTTGGCGCTATCAGGAAAGGAGCTGTCGTTCCTGAGGAGAAAAAATATGTCATGTATTGGAAGAGAGAACGATCTAGATTATGACGTGTTGCTTAGTTGGCGGGTGCATTGTAATCTATTAAGATACTATTATGTTTTATTCTGTTTGCTGTTAAGTGGGCAGCTTTATCCTGTAGTGTGTGTTTATTTTTGGCTGCACACGTTTTTGAGCTGTTTATTACCCATCATGTACAACGACTTTTGTTCTTTATTTCACTTAACTTACACAATAGTAAAAAAACGTCATCAGTGCAAAAAAAGAAGTTTGTACATGGGAAGCTTTTAAAACTATTATATTCTATATTGAGAAAGGGAATCGAAGAACGCAGCAATCAAATGAAACCGGAAGTTCAGTCCACTTTCGTTTCGTCGTATTGACCAAAAAGCAACAAAATAATTGTTTTGTTTTGTTTTAGTTCGTAGATATGCGCGTTTTGACTGCGGCAGTGACCTTAACCGTCCCTCACCCCCTGTTCCACTTTCTGTACCCGATTGTAAAAACCCAGATTCCCCCTAGAGAACAAAGGTACACTCCCTCCCTCTCCCCCACTACAGTCTGCAATCGGGGACAACAATCGGTACCCCTTGCCCTTCTTCGTATGAGGTCAGAAGGTGAGGGAAAACTCAAAGGTGTGCAAGCTTCTCCTCACAGGCTTCGAAAAGTCAAGGACAGTCGGTTGAGGCAGCTATAAAAGGATCAGAATGTAGATATTTTCTCACATAACCGAGCAGAGCGAGGTGCTGCTGTGAACGAGTGCATGGAGAACCAGAGCCCAGTCGACCGTTGCGATGGAGGCCATACCACGAGGGACAAGATTCGAGGACTTTTGAAGGGTAAGTTACTAGCGTGTAGTTTTTGTTCTGCACTTCCCGTGCACGTCTTTAGTCTTTTGCGTGTGTGAGTGTTGTCTCTCTTTTTTCTTTGTCTCAGGTTTTTATGATTTTAAAAGTTCGCCAACTTGCCTGTATAGTTTATCTTACTTCCATCATTCAGTAGACCTCTTGTTTTATTAATTTTTTTTATTTCGTGTCTCTATTTTGTTAGGCCAATGTACTCCTTTTCTTTCCTTTTATTGTTTTTACATGTGCCTCGCGTCGTCTTATTTGCGCATTGCCTCAATTTCACACCTGTAGCTCGAATGCACGATGGAATGCTTATTTATTTGTTATTTTCTTTCGATTCAGAGGAAAGCATGGTAGGCTTGTACGAGTTCTCACTCGACCGATCAAGAAGACGCATACCAAGAACGCGAGAACGAGTCCTTCCACAAGTTCTCGAGAGGACTAGAAACGAAGCAAGAACTGGGAACGGTATGTACACTAACACCTACTGGACCTATTGTCGTGCTGATTGTCTTTGCCAGAACTGAGATTCGCCATTGAACCTATCGCTGAATTAGCTTTCCTTACATTTTTGTTTACGAGCAGTTGCCCATCAACCACTTATAATCCGTGTGCATCCCATGCATATGATTACACCTTTCAATCTTTCCAGGCGGAGCCGTCCAGGTCGCAGTCTCGTATTGCAGCCAAGTACCGGGACGTGTTCGGCAGCTTCTGGGATATGCCGTCCGCCATGCCTCCCCAGTCGCCTGAGACGTGCTGCGCGCCACTGTCGCCAAGCCGCCCGTCTCCAGGCTTGCCGCCCCAAGGACCGGTGCCTTCTCCTAAAACGACGTCGCCCGAGGTACGCACCTGAGAGGCCTCCAGGCGAGACGTCACACGGACCCCGGTCACGAACCTGCTGGGAGGCCCTTCCGGTTCTCTCGCTCTGAGCTGAGCCCTCTTTCGCCTCCACCATCCCGCGGCGTCCAAGCGAGGAATCGGACAGAGGCTAGTGTCTTTCTTCCGGGCCACCAGGGCCAAGAAGACACCACGCAACCAGCGGTTCTTTACCGAGGCTACATGCCAACGTGGAAAGTAAGTGTCCCGTTCAGGGACTCTCACCGGTTGCCCTAGCTTCTAGAATTTGGGATTTCGCTATTCGATCCTATATTATTGGAAGCAGTGGATCGTGGTTCGCGTCGCTATCATGTGGGCATGCGTAGATAAAATAAGTCAACGGTAATTCCATCGTGAGAGGGCTGGGGGTCAGGAAAAGGTCTTGCTGCATGGTGTATGTTAACTCACTTGTTGCCTTTAACAGTTACCTTAACTCTGTTAGTGTGGGGTTCGAAATGTTCAGGTTCGCAGCACTTCCCTCCTTGCTTCTTGCGTCGCTATGTAACGCGTCTTCACGCGTGTCCTCGCAGCGGATGCTAACAGCAAGTCTGTTCCTCCCCAGCTCGCGAGCCCCATGCTGGACGTCGCAGCAGTTGCCGCTTCACCTCCTTGCGCGACCGAGTGCCGGCCCTCATCCGCAAGTCGCTGCGCCGCCGGTCCTATGGCTGCGAGGTCAACCCACTACCTCGCGTTTAGATGCATTTCCACTGCCGCAAATATGCACGGCGGTTGCGTTCTTCGTTTCCTGCTCCTCACCGGTCTGTGTGAAGTTTTTTATTCTTGCCGTCTTGCAAAGAATAAACGCGGCTGAAGAATATTTCACTGTGTCCATCTTTCATTACGCTGCATGCGACGACCGTCCTACTTCGTAGACAGAACATTGACGCTCGTCCCGGTGTAATCTGCCCTTTATTCTTCATTCAATATCATCCCACAGCGCCTGCGTCAGGCATTATATCTCGTTCATCCTTAAGCCGAGGCTATACGCTCCGCCTTCAGCGCGAGCTTCTCTCGCCTTTGCCAGCACAAGTGTGAACGCGCAGGCACGCGCAACCAAAGCACTGCGTGAAGACAGATAGCTCGGAGCTGAAGCGCGGGAGCTTTTGTCCCGCGCAAAGGGGCACACAAGCGCCCCTTTAAGCTGTGGGCCAGCTGAGCATTGGAAGGAGGCAAGATGCAAGCCTTGTTCTCCAAACAGCGTAGTGTACGGGCCTTCCAGTCAATTTCTGGAGCCAGTCGATAGGCCGACAGGATTATGCTTGCATTTACATGGCAACATAATCTGTCGCCACGGTGTTTTTGGCCAGTTCTTTCTCTTTCTGTATCTAGTAGTGATGGACCGAATCTGCCGAACTTCAGATCTCCAGATATGCCAAACTGTTAGCAGGTGCTGGCGAAAACCGCTAAAAATTAGGCAAAGTCGCCCGCGCACGCGCGAGATGCCACGGAACCATGGATCGGTAATACGGACGCCGTGCGGTTACCATCGGGCGCGTAGTACTTCACCAGCGGTTACAGCAAGGTGTGGAGTATACGACATGGTAACTGTTGTTTGTTTCAAAGGCCTTTGGTGAGCCTTTGCTTCAAATGCTACGTTGCCTTGGAAATTGCCTTCTCAAAATTTTTACACGCATCCATAATTATGAAAACTTTGATAAAGTGTTTAGTGCTTTACGAACCTCTACGACAGACTAGTTTCTAGAAAAGTGTGAACTCCTAGTGTTTATTTTTTAGACCAACTGTGGCGAATGTGACCTCCGCAGCCCGTGGATGTCCAGAGTAGGATCCCGCCAATGCGACGTGCATTGGCGAGACGGGAAGGAAGAGTGACAACGGGACTGAAGGAACACAAAAGAGACGTGGGCCAGCGCTCGCACGCGACGGCCGATCAATGGACGGAACTTGTCGACCATCAAGCTGGCCAACGAGGCACACGCTTGACCTGGACATTGCAGGCGACTTCCGGGTCGAGAACAAAGGTGGGGTCTGGCGAAGCCGCTGCTGAATCAGCGGCTCATCCGTCGCGATTCATCTGGTAGCGACAGAAACCGCGGCCCGCTGCCGGACATTTACGGGGACGTCTGGTGATAACAGTAACCGGTTTACCGCCCGCCTAAGCCGTGTCAGCATGTATTGAAAACACTCACCTGCATAGGCAGGTAACGAAACTTCCCAAACTTACGCCGCCACCATTGTTGTGTCAAGCCAAAGTAAACGTTTGTATACTCTTTTTTCACCTCAACTTGTGCACCGGCGAATTCTCCTCAAAGCAGAATTGTATCAGTGCGCCAACCAACCAGAGTGCCGGGTGTCCGCACCCGGCACTCTCACCGGGAGGAGTCAGAGCGCATGTTGACAGTTGATTCAGCCAGCGGGTTGCAAGCAGGTTTGTGGCGTGCGTATTCGTAGCGGTCGCTCGCGGAGAAACGGACGTCTGTGCTGTCGAACCGCAGTGGCCGGCATCTCTACAGCTACAAGAAAATGTAATGCATAGAAAACATGATTTGCAGCTACCGTCGTGCTTCGTCGCCATCGACCTTTCATTCGACTAGTGTGCGCACGCGGACCGCGTTTGGAACTTCGTGCTGATGTACAAACATTCGCGCTGTTTGGCGTTGCGTGACATGCTCCTTACGTTACGGCCGCGGCTTTGTTGGAAAAGCTTATATTATTTGCTTCTTGACCTGGGCCGCTAAACTCGTCAAATACAACTTTCTTTGTGTTATGACATAGTGGGGGGAGGAGCCGAAAGATTGTCGCGAAGTTTTCTTTTCTCACAAACCCGCAGATCCGTGTATCTTCGTGACGTTTCTCATTGAAGGGGCGAAAAATCCCTATCACTCCCTAGGCTCCGAACAAGAGCAGCACGAGAGAGAGCGCGGAGACAGCCGTGGTTCATACGTGTGACGTCACGAGAAAGATTATAAGCTGCGACCGACATGTTTGATTGTCTCCATGATGGAGGCTTGGGTAATTGCATTATAAAATCAACACCGTCGAAGTTGATAGTCTGATATTGTTCTTATTTCCGCCGATAAAGCAGCCTTTATACTTCGTTTCGCCTTATGTTGTACCGCAGCGAAGGCTAGAAGCGCGAGCTCATAGCGTTGGCAGCTGCTCTTAAGTCACGAGAGCTTGTGCCGCCGAGATGTGCCCCAGAGCATGAAGCTCGCGCTTGTAGCCTTTCCTGCGGTACATCATAAGGTGAAACAGAGTATAGTAAAAACCGTCCCTGTTGTTCCTTTTATTTATTTCGGCTCAAAGCCCGACGTGGCTATACTTCGTTTCAGCTTGGGTCCAGACGCAGCCGATGCCACAAGCGCGAGCTCCGGGCTTCCAGCGTCCCTGCCAAGCGCTCGTGCAGTACAGGCACTGTTCAGGGCCACACGCTCGTGCTTGTAGCATCGGCTGCGTCTGGACCCAAGCTGAAACGAAGTATAGGTCACAACCAGCCGAGTAGCATTGTCCACTTTCGGACGGATTTCGCCTCCGGGCAGTTGTCTCCCCCATCGGCGGAATAAAATCATTTTGATTAGAAAATTTATTTACAACACTGTGGACAGTACTATGCAAGAAACGCGCAGGGGATAAGAACAATGTGTTAGACTTTCAAAGATTAGCCAAACTGGGATTAATTATGCGTTCTTTAACGAAAATAAGAGTCATGTCAGATTGTCAATATTGACGGTGATGTTTCGAGAACGCGAAGACACCAAGCTTTCATCGTACACAACCAAACTTGTCACCGTCGACTTGAACAGGCACCATCAAATTTGTCGTTCACAACTGATAATCCTGACCCTGACGTCAAAGGTATGAACTATAATAGGATGTCACTGAACGCGCCTGCATACAACGAGCCCTGGCACGAGCCTCTCGCTTGGAAGTCTGTTATGGCCGCTTGGCCATGGAGTTCGCGTGGAACGCGAAACCGTTTTAATTCCAGAATCTCTAGAACCATTAGTTTCAAAAATTACATCGCTGTGCTGTTCCTCGTCATCGCTCAGTTGGAACGCCTCTAGCAGGGTCGTCTGAAACAGGAGGACGGGGAGGGGGTGATTCCCCCCCCCACCAAATGGCGTCGAAAGAGGGGGCAAGGGGCATGAAGGGGTAAGGGGGGGGAGGGGAAGGGATATTGCTCCAGCCCCTGACCATAGTATTTCAGAGAGTTATAATAAAAAAAATGAAATACGTTTGCAGTTCTCTGTAACGTCGAATTAGAGCGCAGCTCTTGAGGGGGAGGAGGGGAGGGTATGCCCTTCCACCTTTCTCCGTACCCTCCCCTCCTCCTCTCCTGCTTCCCTCCCATTTAGCGGGGAAACTGAATTGGTGTTGAGGTCACGTGGCATCCATTTCCCCGCTAAATTTAGCGGGGAAACGTCCCATAATGCAACACGCGCAGTTATGCAGACGGCGGCGCCGCCGCCGACGGCGACGCTGCTCAAGCCCGAAACGGGCGCTTGAGAGCTGCGTTCTAAACATTCAGGGGAAGGAATATCCCTCTTCTTCACTACCATCACCCCTCTCTTTCTCTCTCTCTCTCTCTCTATTCCTCTCTCCCAAAAAAAATTCTACAAACCTTCCTGACTCACATTTGTGTGTGTGAATGTGTGTGTATGTTTGTGTGTGTGTTAGTCGCACCTTTTTTTTTATTTCCCTTCCTTAGGTTTTCCCTCTCCATCCCTCGTCGCCCCCTCTTCTCTCATACACTACCGACATCAGTCCACACACGGCGCTTGGGTGACCCCGGTAGCGTTGTTGACAGTTCCGGAAGATGAGCTCTAAAGCCGCATACACCGTGCACGGCTCCACAATATCACAAAGTTCAATCATCGCCTCGATTCCGAAGCGAAGATTTTGGCCTCAAATAACTCCTTCCCAAAGTTGTGAAACGTCACTTTGTCGTCACCAATAACTTCCACAAACAACGATCTTCCGACGAGAAAGTTCAGAGCATTTACAGCCCGCCTAGGGACAATCTACGTATTATTAATTCTAACGCGGCGTAGGGATGTAGGGACACGCGAATGCGACGTCATCAGTGCAGCCGTTCAATCGCCTGGCCCCACGGTGTTGCCGTTCTGCGCGCGTCCGGCGAAGCCTCGCCACGACTTCCAGTGCTTCACAGACTCACCGGGAAATTCGGAGCACCGAGAGAGCTTGGATGATTGGACATCCTCGTCTCCGCGTGACGCCATCGTCGCCGATAGTCCAACTCAACACGCTCCGCGAACTTCGGCCCCAACTCAGTGTTTGACGAGTTTGAAGCGACCCTGGTAGCCTGCGTACTGCAGTCTCTCCAACGTCAAATACCTCGTCCGCGAACGGCTCCCTGCTGCACCGATAGGCATGCGAGATGTCCGACAGCATTTGAAAATGACTGGTAAAGTGTCAGATTGCTGTAACAGACGGATTACTCAGCAGATTCTCAAAATAGTGTTAAACGTGTTTTCTGCAGCTGATGTCGACTGCATCAAAGCCGCGAATGTGGAGTGGTGAGAATTGTGGTCTAATATGAGCAGTTATACAAATAGGTAGTCACCAAGAAAACTGCAAGTATATCTACAAGGTTTATTGTTTGTAACAAAGAGCATATCACATTCATAGTAGGTCTGGTTCATGTTCTGTGTTCATTGCAGGCCACTGTCCACAGCTCTTCTAGCCCCTGCTTTTTTGCTCCGATGACTGACATGTAGCATTCTAAGTCGAAGAATTGTATCATCAAATAGTGGAGATATACAGCATTGGTTATTCTTTTTTCTTCCCCCATGGTAAAAGCCCCTAAAACGAACAATTTCGGTATTGTACTATACTGCCCAAAACACAGTTTCCTGTTACAATGCTCGCATTGTTTGTTCCCAGTTCTCTTACCTTCGAGAAAACAGATGCAGCTGTACTACATCTGGGCACTATAACTGACCGCCCCACATCCACTTATTCTAGTACGGAACTATGTCACTTCATTGCAGGTCTAATACTTTGAATCACTATAAATTATTTCCAGGACAGCACCAGCACGTGTTTGTGTATAGCGAATGTACTTGTGGCAGCTTTTGTTTGCAGTGCCACAGCCCTGCATCTTTGTGACACAGATAAGCTTCTTGAAGTTCGTATTTTGTACATCCCTAGGATGGACACAGGACAAACACTAAAACGCCCTTTCGTGTTCGTCCTGTGTCCTAGGTTTACAATGAGATGTAAGCCCATGAGCCAAAAACTGGTTAACACAAGCAAATTCTATAGACCTGCACTGTTCAAATAGACCTCGGGCACTTCCTGTGTACTACGCATTCAGCGAACTGCATTTCTGGCATCTTTGGGGCAAGGAGTGCCCTAAAATTGAATTCTGCTGTGCAAGTGTATTCTGTAATCTTTGCTGTACCTTTTTTATGCTGTTATATTGTGTACGACAAGTGTGTATGATGTTTGTGATGGGGAGGGAGGGGGGCGGCACCTCGTGAGGCAATTCTGTTTGCCTTTTGTGTCGGCTCTTGGGCAAAGACTGTTTGTCATGTTGTTGCCTAAATAAACATTGAATCTATTGAATCTAAGAGGAACCAGCAGATGAGTGCAGACCAGCCGGTGTAAGCTGAAGACATGCTAAAACCTGCAATACGAGTCTGGGAGACGAGGAGGGAATGGAACGACGTCTTGAACATGGCTCTGTGTTTAATACTTCTGTGCAACGTAACGAAGTTGACTCGTCGTGTTGCTGCAACAGTTCTTGAAGGGGCAGGGTTTCAATCGAGATGACGGGAGTCAGCTCACACAGGCAGGCCGCCTTGTACGCAGAGAAGGCTTCACGTAGGCTTCCGAAGCCGCCTCGTCGTGTTGCTGCAGCCGTTCTCGGAGAGGCAGGGTTGCATACCAGATGTCGGGAGTCAGCTCCACCACAGGGCTAAGGCTCGCCTTCGGTACTGCAGTGAGAAGGCTCATTCGATCGTAGGCAGTTCCGAAAGCCGCTCTCGCTCGTGTGTTGCTGCAGCCGTTCTCGGAGAGGCAGGGTTGCATACCAGATGTCGGGAGTCAGCTCACACAGGCAGGCCGCCTTGTACGCAGAGAAGGCTTCACGTAGGCTTCCGAAGCCGCCTCGTCGTGTTGCTGCAGCCGTTCTCGGAGAGGCAGGGTTGCATACCAGATGTCGGAGAGTCAGCCCACACCAGGCGAGGCTCGCCTCTGTATCTGCAGATGAAGGCGTTCACGTCATGGCTTTCCGAAGCTCGCCTTCGTCGCTCGTTGTCTGCAGCCGTTCTCGGAGAGGCAGGGTTGCATACCAGATGTCGGGAGTCAGCCCACACAGGCAGGCCGCCTTGTATGCAGAGAAGGCTTCACGTGGGCCTCCAGCAGTTCCCGGAGAGCACCATGGAAGAAACACTTTGCCACACTGCTTACATATTAAGTGGCTCCACACCTGGAATGTGTGGCTGGCCTGATCCAGAGACAACTTCATCGCAGCTTTCGTCTTCATGGGAGACGTCGCTGTCATCTCCGGCATTGATTTCGATGATGATTGGTGCAATCTCTCTGTCTGACAGGCTGTCATTCTCCCAGAACTGCCTTTCCATCTTCTTAACATGCTGTACAGCAGCGGTCCAGTTGTCTTTCGTGACATTCTTGATTGCCTGCTCGAGAAGAACCTTCACATCTTTTAGTTTGAAAGACGAGTTGCTTCGTGCAACCTCATTCTTCACTTGCCCCCAGATAAGCTCAATGGGATTCAGCTCACAATGATAAGGGGCAGCCGAAGAACCGTGCACCCAACAGTTTCAGCACGTGTGTCCACTCGGTAGCTGAGGAACTAGTGTCGCACTTGGGAGACTAGGGAAATTAGTTCCACCTTGAGCATGTCTTTGTCCCAGTCAATTCCCTTTGAGCTTAGCCATTCTTGGATGACACTCTTGGTTGAAGATTTCGTGGGGACACACTCCACGCGTCTTGAGTGGTAGGAAGCGTTATCCATTACAATAACGCTTCCTGGCTCTACCTTGGTCAGGAACAAGTCAAACCAACGTTCAAATCTGTTGCCATCCATCTCGTCGTGGTAATCGCCCGACTTCACTCCATGAAAAATGTCGAGGCATCCTTCCACAAAGCCTTCGTCCCCCCCCCCAACGTGAGTCACAATCAGTCTGCTGCCCTTGCCAGATGGATTTTTGAGACCGGTGCTGAGGCCGCGATTTCCTGCGTCTCTGGCAGAACGCACCGTCGTGTCGACCCAGATCTTGTTGATGGTGTGTCCGGCGTTGACCCACGTTTCGTCGAGATAATAGATCGCCTTACCCTCTGCCCGAAACTTCAGGATCGAGCGGAGGTACTTCGCACGCCACACAAGGATGTCGTCCTTCTCAATGAGAAGAGAGTTGCGATTCCTCTTCTGCAGCTCGAACCCAATGTCAAGCAAAAGACGGTACACAGTCGATGGACTCGGTTCCACGGCGACCTCATCATCCTTCAGCGCTTCAATGAAGGCTTCGCGTATCTTCGTGACGGTCGGGGTTTCGTTCCTTCGAAAGAAGCCGTGAACGCAGGACCGCAACGCAGACAGCATAAAAGAGTCGTACTGGACCAGGCGACGACGGGTGCCAACCGACTTTGGGCGCTTACCAGTTGGAGTTCGAAGGAGCCCGGAATTCGTGATGGCTTCCTTCTTTATGGCAACAACTGTCCGTGCTCCGACGCCAGTATACTCAGACGTCAGCTGGTACAAGTCGTTCCTCAACCTGTCCGGGTATTGTTCTCGCAGCTTGGCGTACACGGAAAGAACCATCTGCTTGCAATCGCTCGAGAGCTTGCGTCCTTGCCGATGCTTCTTCCACAAACTTATAGGTGTCGTGGCGGCTGGCTTACGTCTCGACGGCGGTGGAGATGGAGCCATGGAAACTACCTCAACGATATCCACAAAGACAATACGCAGAATAACAAAACAGAACGATAAAGTGGTAAAAAATCCGAACACGCAGAAGAAGAAGAACGCAATCGAGCCGAGCACGTCGAGCATTCGATTCCCCGAATACAACAACAACATGACGTCACCGAGTTAACCGGACGCGTTCGTAAATTCAACACTCCTATGACGTGGCGTAAAAGAAGTAGAGAAATAGACACTCAGGCTGCAAGTCTTGCGCCGTTTAAGTGGACAGTTTGACGGTACAATTGTTTTATTTGAGAAAAGATGTTAGCCAAGTCGGGAGTGCTGCATTTATTAACAAAGCAATTCCGTTTGTGAACGACTCGCTCTTCCGTGAACAAACGAACGCAGTCACTACGGCCTCAGTCACCTACGCAGCGACTGCGTACGATTCGTATTTTAAAAAGAATCACACCAATAAATTTGGACATATGAAAAATTATAGCTCAAAACGTGCTACATTATAAACCCTATTTAAGATGATTAGATTATCACGATTACGACGCTCGTATAGAACTTTTTCTTTGTAGACATTTTTTTGTTTATATTTGTTTCAAAAATGGCGGAGGAACGCTTCGTGGTGGTGCGACGGTGACTGGCCAATGCGCGGCCTGTGGAGGTGGAGCCTCCGGTGCACAAGTTGAGGTGAAAAAGATATAGTCATCTATTAGTCAACGGCAGACGTCCGAGAAGTTATGGTGTTCTTCGATACAGAGTTCTTTCTATATTTGTTTCAGTTTCGGGTGTTAGAAACTTTCTCTGTTGATGAGCTTATATGTGAGTAAAACATAATAAAATTAATTATATTTCATTGTCACGAGATGTCTGGTTCGTGTCGAAGCTGAGCATCTTAAGGATTTACATGACGCCCTCCAAAGCGCACATCATGAAGCTTATAACACTCGTCTCGGTGGCATCAAACAACAAAACAGCGAACATACATCTGGAATCTATCGGCTTCTGCGTCGGTGCCGGTCCTGAAATGCTTCTTTGACCAGCCATCAAAGGACGCCTTTAGCATGCTGCGGATGATGTACACTTACATGGTGATAGTTATCGAAGTAGGCAGACTGAATTTCGGAACGCGTCCACGAATGGAATTTTTGTTTTCTCACTCCCTCGATTGACGCACGTGAGGGCCAAGGAGGGTTTGTAAATCGTGTCGACTTTTAATGTGTTCTTTTTACTTTTTAGCTGCCTTTACGAGCAAAGGTCAAATACAGTAGCATAAGAGAAAGCGATATTTATAAAAAAAAATGTCTATAAGAAAGAGTAAAAGACACCGAGTTTAGAGTGTGACCTCTAATGTCACAGTCTGATACATCATACAAGAGACACTCTGCAGCCATGTTCCAAGCATATATATATATATATATATATATATATATATATATATATATATACAGGGTGAAACAAGGAGACGGCAGGCTCTTTAAATCGACCGGAAAATTCGGTTTCTTAACCTATCGCGCTACGACTTTGTGCAGCGTTGCCCACAGATGGTGCATTTTTTTCGTAAAATTTGCAAAGAACGAACTTACCTGAGAAAAAAGTAAAGAAAGAAAAAGGCTTAGCTCCTATGGAAACGCAGCGACGCCACCGGTCTGCAAACAACACGGCGCCGTTTCGCACGGGAGACAAGAGATGGCGCAAGCGGTCGCGACGCCAACTGCCGCCAACGAACGAGCAGACGACGCCGAGAGCCATCGTGTTTAGCAGACAAGGAACTGCAGTTCCTTGTTGTTACCGCGCCTGTTTTTGTTTCTGTGACTGTCGCCGCCTGCGGAAC
Source organism: Ixodes ricinus (assembly GCA_037355805.1). Classification (NCBI taxonomy): domain Eukaryota; kingdom Metazoa; phylum Arthropoda; class Arachnida; order Ixodida; family Ixodidae; genus Ixodes; species Ixodes ricinus. The sequence goes on along the minus strand of JAZHYW010013068.1, from coordinate 26,349 downwards.
GCGAGCCGCTTTTGAGTCGAAAGGATCGTCTGCTAAAGTGCCGGCTCTCGGCGCCGTATGCTCGTTCGTTGGCGGCGTTCGTTGCGCCATCTCTTGTCTCCCGTGCGAAACGGCGCCGTGTTGTTTGAAGACCGGTGGCGTCGCTGCGTTTCCATAGGAGCTAAGCCTTTTTCTTTCTTTACTTTTTCCTCAGGTAAATTCGTTCTTTGCAAATTTTACGAAAAAAATGCACCATCTGTGGGCAACGCTGCACAAAATCGTAGCGCGATAGGTTAAGAAACCGAATTTTCCGGTCGATTTAAAGAGCCTGCCGTCTCCAGTGTTTCACCCGGTATATATATGTATATATATTTTTTTTAAGCTTAACAGAATTTTTAAAAACAAACCATGAAAGCTAGGTTAATGCGGTCTGCGCAGGTGAGTTATAAGGCCAGGGGGACATAGTATAGAGGACTAATCGTAACGATCAGTCAGCTAATTAGTTAAAATTCGTTAATTAACTTTTAATTAATGAAAATAGACATATAGTTCCAATTAGAAACTTGCTCAGCGTCATCGAAAACCACTAAATCAGTAATTTTCAGAAAGACTTTGAACGCGTGAGAAGCGTAGTAGTGCACTAAAGTTACCGCTCGTGGAGCAGGTACAAGGCTGGGGCTAGATAAGAGACGGAAAAATTGCGCGGGCGCCTTATCGCAACCGCTAGCTTTGTACGTGCTCCACGAGTGCTAACTTTAGTGCACTACTACGCTTCTCACGCGCTCAAAGTCTTTCTGAAAATTACTGATTTAGTGGTTTTCGATGACGCTGAGCAAGTTTCTAATTAGAACTATATGTCTATTTTCATTAATTAAAAAGTTCATTAACGAATTTTAACTAATTAGCCGACTGATCATTACGATTAGCCTCCTATACTATGTCCCCCTGGCCGTATAACTCACCTGCTGCGAGACCGCATTATTCTAGTTTTCATGGTGTTTAAGGAGTTATGTTAAGCTTAAAAAAAAAACACCCTGTATATATATATATATATATATATATAATCTTTGCCTCGTACATATATATATATACGTACGAGGCAAAGATGCTTCGAAGGCGCTTGAGGCGTAACCGAAAATACTTTTGTCTATCGTGTCAGCCGCGAACATCGTGTATTTGGTAGGATGTATTCTAGCAGTATGGCTTCGGCGTGACCCTTCCCCAGCAGGAATTTCGCGTAAGGACATAATCGGAAACCTTTACGCAGGTGCTGGAGTCCCCTGAATATTTTTTGTGAGATACAAACAAACAAATAAAAGTGGATGTCCTAAGATTCGTCACTTTGGTGTCGATGGACGTTGCCACTGAATGACGTCCATCGAATGGGATTAGTGACGGAACCCACCGTAGTCCAATACCGTGCTGAAGCCCGGTCCACGTGAACATCCACAATAGGCGTTCGTCTTCAATGTCAGCTAAAGTGTGATGGGACGTTGGCGCTCGCGGGACCAATCAACATCCTCCCTTGCATCATCTGGCCCCGCTCTCCCCGCGTGGGTATCGGCGGGAGCGCGATCAAGCGGCGAGATATGGGGCCAGGAGCGCTGCATAGCAACTTTCGCTTCTTCCACCGTGTCACCTTAAGCCGGGATCACACTGCTCATACATCATACAAACGCTCCAGCCGGCAATAGCCTGGTCACCGCAATATGTGTGGTTTGAATGCAGCGTGCCAATCTCTATCCTCGAACTCATTGTCCAGGCGGCATTCGCGGCACGGATCTCGCGGTGACTCGCTTTCGAATCTCTGTGCAGGCTGTCTTTTGTGCTGATGTATAGACAGTAGGGCCCCCGACTTCAAGAACGTACAATGTGCAAAATGCCGCTTCCCCGGCATCCCCCCCCCCCCAAAAAAAAAAAAGAAAGAAAAAGATATGACATCATTTTTGCGTTTTTTTTTTAAATCAGCGCATTGTTTCTATCCTATTACTCGTCGTTCACCGGGAAACGAGGAGACTGCGGACTTCTCTGTCAGATGCCAGGTTGACAGAAAAAAATATAATTCCACGTCCACGGCAGGACTCGAACCTGCAGTCTTCTGATCCGAAGTCAGACGCCTTATCCATTAGGCCACGCGGACGGACAGGGATCAATCATTGCTGGCGACTCGGCAACGAGGGCGCATTAAAATCGAAGCCTACCACCCCGGTCGCCGCATCTGCTTCCAGCGGGCCAACGCGCTTTCTACGAACAAGCCCGCGTTCGCCCGCACCCAGAGCGTATATGTAGAGTTTGGTCAATGGGAGGCGCGGGCAGAGCCAGGGCGTGCGGCAGACGCAGAAAGAGGGCTTGGCATGCTCTCTTGACCAACCAGAAGCCGAAAAGAATCCCCTTGCGGGGGTAGCGAGAAACAGTTCTGATCAAAGGTCTATGTTCGTAAATGGTTTTAATAAGCGCGTAAGAGTGAAGTGTAGTAACTCTTTGTGGTTTAAAATAGGGTGCACGTGTTGTTTTGATCATGATCATGCAGAAAGATGTAAGAAACGAATGCGCCGCTCAACTCTGTTTTGCTCGGACAGAGTGTGACCGCTCGGACGGCAGATTCCCGGCCCTCGGCGCTTGGCGAACGGATTATGTCGATCGTTCCGCTAGTCGCAGTCTTCCACCATCATTTTGGATGAGCGTGATTGAAACATCACGTGTACCATATTTTCAGTCATCGAGAGTTACTCCAATGCAGTTATCAGGTTTGTTTCTCGCGACCACCGCCAGGGTATTATTTACGGCTTCTGGTTGGTCACATTCGAATTTCTGAAGACGCCCTGGAACACGCCCAGCCCGCTTTCGGCCAATGGCGCCTCCTCATTTGTCTCCTATACTTCCCAACGAATGGCCAAACTACCACACATACGGCTCTGCCCGCACCGGGTGCGGGCACTGCGCGTGCGCAGAAGCGATATTCGAATCAGTGCACGTCGTATGCGCGTGCGCCCGGCAGCAGCGCCACCCCAGAGGCGTGACGTCAGAGCCGTCTGTTGGCGTAGTCCGCAAGGTGAATTCTCTGTTCAGAAACCTCACAGATATAATCCCGCTTCCATCTCTTATCGATGAAGGAAAGTTTCTAAAGCATTCCCGGATGTTACGTATGCTCGCTGGTGGTGAGGGAATCCGATGCCTGCTTCCCCACTGTTTTCCTGCCGAAAAACCCCGTTTCTTTTTTTGCTTTTTTTTAAATTGTCCAAAAGCAAAATTAATTTTCAAAAACAACGAATCTGTGGGGGACAATAAGCACAAACAACGCCAACGTGTTGAAAAGAAATTAAAGAAATGAAAACACGGCTGTACATATGTGGAGAGCGCAAAGTTCGCCTGCTTCTTTGCGGTGTTGTCATCAGAACGTCGAGCCATGATTGACTCTGAGAGAAGGATAGTGAGTAACCCTCGAAGCAAGCTGCCATAAGGTCTGCCCACTGTTTATCAACCAGAGCTAGTCTGCAATGCAACACCCTCTGCAAGAAGCAGACGAATTTTACGCCTCGCATGAGTTATAAATGGGGTTCAGCGAATTTCGTGTTTTTTCCTCTCTCCTTGAATTCGGGGGTAAACGCTATACACCGACTAACATTGTTTACAAACGAGTAAAGAACTGAGTCGCGTTTTAGAATGTCATACTTATCTCCATTTATTAGTTTTAACACAAGAAGAAAAGAGCGATGCTCCATATTTCTTGAAGGTGTTTTGAAAAGCGATTGCCGTTCCTAGAAAGAAAAAGTAAGGCAACGTTATTCGGGGTTAATAACGTTATGGAGTTATCCAAGTAGAATTTAGCGAAAGTGGAGAAATCGTTTCATGGATCTTTTAAATCCGCAACAGATTATATTTTTCGGTAATTTGGCTAGGAACATTTGCAGGTATTTGAAATGTTGTTTTCTATGTACGAGTTTTGAAGAAAGATTCCCGATTTCTTTTGGGTATTTCAGGCAAGCAATTTAACAACTCTATTCTAGGCGCAGCCAGGTGGTAGCTCGCGAAATCCAGTTGGTTTTCGTTGTAGTACATTACTGGGGAATAAACAACTCAGCAACGGACAGCGACAAGTAAACGCACACGACAGGACAGAGCTGTCACTCGAAACCATATATTAGAAAAAAAAACAGCATAAAAACATACATAAAAGTATCTTAATAGATTAAAGCACACGTGGCAACAGCAGTCAACAAAGCAACACGTCATAATATAGAGAGGAACGAAAAACCCGAGCACTGCGGAGTAAACGACACAACACTAAAAAAGTCTTTAGAAGTAGAGACACTGCAAAGCCTTCTGAGGCGAGACTTTTTGGTGCTAATGTTTACCCGCAGTCTCGGGGCTTTTTTCAACCATGTGCACATGTACACCAGCTCGTTTGCGCCCTTGCATTTTGCTCATAATATAGATCAGGGATCTCAAAGTTCAAAAATTCAAACTCAGTTGGGTTTGGGGGCCAGATAGTGCAGGCCCCAGAGAGCGAGGGCAAACGTAAGACGGCAAGTGTGGGGTGGGGGTAACGGGGGGGGGGGGGGGGGGGGGGGGGGTAAAAGCGGGAATTTATTGAGAAGGGACTTCGTGCCTTGCTTTTTTGTAATGTGGCAGCTTTTCTAGGGGCATATTTATATGTTGATTTGTTTCACTGTCCTTTCCTGATGTAACGACACGCATTACAATGGCACGGCCTCGCCAACATGCTGGCATTTTTTAATAGAACAAGAGAGGCAAGCATAATGTCGCTCTCGTTCCTCAATTTTTCTCAGAGAATTGGTCGAACTCAAGCTGTCTGGAAATGAAAAATATCTTCAAACGGCATTTCTTGCTTTTCCTGGCTCTCTGAAAAAGTACTTGTACCTTAATGGTGATATTTCGAGAACTATGTGAACATCTTTATAAGAGAGCAGGAGCTATGGTTTCGAGCGGAAATGTATCGATGACATGAGATCAATATGACGGATGCCTTTTCTAGCGCTCGAGTCATGGGAACGGGGGCCTCGCAGCCGGTTGACTGCGGGCCGTGTCGCAGCGAGTCGAGGCCGCCTGCGGCCCGCGGGCCCCGAGTTCGAGACCCCTGATCTAGATCCTTTCACCCTTGCACTACATGACTCTTTTTTTTTTCGCCCGCAGGAACGACAGCTTTTTCCTGACAACGCCAAAGATGGTTTGATGACGCCAACGTTCATCGCGCGCTATCAGGAAAGGAGCTGTCGTTCCTGAGGAGAAAAATAAGACATGTATTGCAAGAGAGAACGATCTAGATTATGACGTGTTGACTTAGTTGGCGGGTGCATTGTACTCTATTAAGATACTATTATGTTTTATTTATGCTGTTTCTTCTATTAAAATCTACAGTGGCAAGGCCAGCTTTGTCCTGTCGTGTGTGTTTATTTTTCGCTGCCCGCGTTTTTGAGCTGTTTATTTACCCATCATGTACAACGATTTTTTGTTATTTATTTCATGGGGCTAGATCCACTTAACTTACACAATAGTAAAAAAAACGTCCATGAGTGCAAAAAAAACGTTTGTCCATGGGAAGCTTTTAAAACTATTATATTCTATAATAAGAAAGGGAATCGAAGAACGCAGCCTCGAACGAAACCGGAAGTTCCGACCACTTTCGTTTCGTCGTATTGACCAAAAAGCAACAAAGACTTGTTTTGTTTTGTTTTAGTTCGTAGATATGCGCGTTTTGACTGCGACGGTGACCTTAACCGTCCCTCACCCCCTGTTCCACTTTCTGTACCCGATTGTAAAACCCAGATTCCCCCCTAGAGAACAAAGGTACACTCCTCCCTCTCCCCCACTACAGTCTGCAATCGGGGACAACAATCGGTACCCCCTTGCCCTTCTTCGTATGAGGTCAGAAGGTGAGGGAAAACTCAAAGGTGTGCAAGCTTCTCCTCACAGGCTTCGAAAAGTCAAGGACAGTCGGTTGACGCAGCTATAAAAGGATCAGAATGTAGATATTTTCTCACATAACCGAGCAGAGCGAGGTGCTGCTGTGAACGACTACATGGAGAACCAGAGCCCAGTCGACCGTTGCGATGGAGGCCATACCACGAGGGACAAGATTCGAGCACTTTTGAAGGGTAAGTTACTAGCGTGTAGTTTTTGTTCTGCACTTCCCGTGCATGTCTTTTGCCGTGTGTGGGTGTTGTCTCCTTTTTTTTTGTCTCAGGTTTTCACAATTTTAAAAGTTCACCAACTCGCCTGTATCGTTTCTCTTACTTCCATCATTCAGTGGACTTCTTGTTTTACTATTCTTCTTATTTCGTTCTCTATTTTGTTAGGCCAATGTACTCCTTTTTCTTCTTCTTTTTTTACATGTGCCTCGTGTCGTGCTAATTTAAAAGTAATGCACGATCGAATGCTTATTTATTTGTTATTTTCGTTTTCGATTCAGAGGAAAGCATGGTAGGCTTGTACGAGTTCTCACTCGATCGATCAAGACGACGCTACAAAGAACGCGGGAACGAGTCCAGCCACAAGTTCACGAGAGGACTAGAAACGAAGCACGAACTGGGAACGGTATGTACACTAACATCTACTGGACCTATTGTCGTGCTGATTGTCTTTGCCAGAACTGAGATTCGCCATTGAACCTTCGCTGGATTAGCTTTCCTTACATTTATGTTCACGAGCAGTTGCCCATCAACCACTTCATAATCCGTGTGCATCCCATGCATATGATTACACCTTCAATCTTCCAGGCGGAGCCGTCCAGGTCGCAGTCTCGTATTGCAGCCAAGTACCGGGACGTGTTCGGCAGCTTCTGGGATATGCCGTCCGCCATGCCTCCCCAGTCGCCTGAGACCTGCTGCGCGTCACTGTCGCCGAGCCGCTCGTCTCCAGGCTTGCCGCCACAAGGACCGGTGCCTTCTCCTAAAACGACGTCGCCCGAGGCCAGCACCTGAGAGGCCTCCAGGCGAGACGTCACATGGACCCCGGTCGCGAACCTGTGGGAGGCCCTTCCGGTTCTCCCGCTCTGAGCTGAGCCCTCTTTCGCCTCCACCATCCGCGGCGTCCAAGAGAGGAATCGGACAGAGGCTGGCGTCTTTCTTCCGGGCCACCAGGGCCAAGAGGACATCGCGCAACCAGCGGTTCTTTACTCGAGGCTACATGCCAACGTGGAAGGTATGTGTCCCGTTCAGGGACTCCTCATCAAGTTGCCCTAGCTTCTAGAGTTTGGGATTTCGCGATTCGATCGTATATTATTGGGAGCAGTGGATCGTGGTTCGCGTCGCTATTCATGGGGCATGCGTAGTTAGAATAAATCTACGGTAATTTTATGGTGAGAGGGCTGGGGGTCAGGAAAAGGTCTTGCTGCATTGTTGTATGTTCACTTGCTCTGTTGCCTTTAACAGTTACTCTTAACTCTGTTAGTGTGGGGGGTTAAAATGTTCAGGTTCGTAGCACTTTCTTCATTGCTTCTTGCGGTCGTTTTGTGAGGCGTCTTCACGCGTGTCCTCGCAGCGGATGCTAACACAAAGTTTGTTCCTTTCCAGCTCGCGAGCCCCATGCTGGGACGTCGCAGCGGTTGCCGCTTCGCCTCTTGCGCGACCGAGTGCCGGCCCTCATCCGCAAGTCGCTGCGCCGCCGGTCCTATGGCTACGCGGTCAACCCACTACCACGTGTTTAGATGCATTTCCACTGCCGCAAATATGCACGGCGGTTGCGTTCTTCTTTTCTGCTCTTCACCAGTCTGTGTGAAGTTTTTATTCTTGCCGTCTTGCAAAGAATAAACGCAGATGAAGTATATTTCACTGTGTCCATCTTTCATTACGCTGCACACATGTTCGTACCGTGACTGATCATCAGTTTTCATCCCAAATATTCTGCCCATTATTCTTCATTCAATATGATCCCCACTGCGCCTGCATCAGGCATTATACTCCGTTCGTCCTTCAGCTGAGACTAGACGCTCTGCCTTCAGCGCGAGCTTTCTGGCTTCCTCAGTGCTTTGGTTGCGTGTGCAGGCGCGTTCACACTCTGTACGCCAAAGGCAAAGGCAAAAAAAGTACCGTTTCCGGCATTTGCGGGCACAATCCCACTAGGCAAAGCGTTCTATTCCTTAAGAGTTCATAAAAAGTAACTTACCCAATTCCGTCCTCGTACGAGCTTACGTATTTTGTGGATGTGGTCTTTATCCTGTGAAATATAATTTGGAGGTAAAAGCTATGAAGAACTATTTATGCCAGTAATTTAATGATCGATACTAAATAATAAGTTAAATCATTTTTCTGTTTTCCTTTTTTTTGTCGGAGTGCCATGGAATTGTTTTTTTTTTGTCGTCACATAAATAGATTGCATTTAGGATATAGCGTAGCCGTCACTCATTTTCGTTTTGCCAACCCTCTAATTTTCTTACTATTTAAGTTTCGGTGCAGAAAACTCTAATAACGTCGCCGATATGTGAGCTCCACTTGCAATCAGTTGAAAGCGTGACATCTAGATACACCTTCATAGAATATTCCCCTTCAAGGATATACACCTTCATTGTTCAATTGATATTGATTATCAATTTTTTTTCTCCAGTGAAACTAAAAGGGACACAATTCTGTACGTTGAGCTTCATCTTCCTCTTAAGGCTCAATTGAGTAACCCTAGTCAAGCCATTCTGCAACTGTTTCTCCTGTTCCGTGAGATATCCGTAAATGACAATCATCGGCAAACGATCGTACCTTGGAACTGATGTCGTCGTAAATAACAGTGACACATATTAAAAATAACAAAGACACCACTGCGAAGCCTTCCGTATGTCAGATGTAACGGCACAAATTTAAATGATGCTTTGTGTCGGACAACACATTGCCGACGTAAGAATAGACACGCCCTTATCCACTTGAAGATAGCACTGGTTATGTCAAAAATTCTAACCTGTGTAATAACACTGAGTGTGATGCAGTGTAAACGATTTTCTAAATTCTAAGAATGCACAGTCAATCTGCCAAGCTCCATCAATACTAGTAAGTAGGTCATGATGCAGCTCAGTCAATTTTCTATAATCATGTTGGTACTCAAATAAAAAATCATGTAAGCTGGGATGCTTAATGATTTGAGGGAATAAAACGTGCTCGAGTAATTTTCAACATATTCCATATGGAGTATATGACGGATCTATCTATCTAATTTGTCACATTTCATTTTAGCACAGTTAGAATCTGCTTAACGCGATATCTTAAACCGCAGAGCACACCATTGTAGCAACCTACGTAGTACATTCATCGAATTATGAGTATCAAGTGGTATCTGGCTCCGAATACAATGTGAGCGAGAGAAAATATAGTAAGAGTGCAGGCGATATGGTGAATATGAACCATGTTGAATTAACCTGAGACTGGGGTAGAAAAAGATAAAAACGGTAGAAGGGACAGAAAATATACAGGATGCATGACGTCTCAAACTCGAGAGGTCATCACCTCAATCTGATGACACTGGAGTTTGATTCTATATAAACGAGTTAGCTGGAGCATGAGACATCGTCCTCTTAATCTGTCCCTCCTACGTTTCTGACGTTTCTCTACCCCAATCTCAAGTTAATTCAACATTGTTAATCTGAACAGGGAAGCCTGTAGCTACCCTGCACGACATTCCTGCTTACTCGGCACAACCTGTGCTCATAGCAAGCAAGCAGATATTTTCAACATGTCGAAGCGCTCGTTAAGTCTTCTAAATATCTGTGGGACATCTTTAATGGCAATGCATGGACGTCGGTAACTATGCTTAGGTAACATATACGTTGATAAAAGTTTAGTTGCATGCACTTTGTCGGCAAGCTAAAATTAACTTCTAAAAAAGAGACCTATTCTTGCTGTTTGCTTGTTTTTAGTGGGCGGAGGATTTGATAACACCGAACATTTTGTCCAGGCAGATGACGATGCTGAGACACCTAAACGGCAAAAAGTAAACAGTTTCACGTCCGCGACAGGACTCGAACCTGCAGTCTTCTGATCCGAAGTCAGACGCCTTATCCATTAGGCCACGCGGACGGACGGAATTTGCACTACTGCTGTAACTGCAGTACGTACAGGCGCATTTAAAATAGCATTACAGTGCAATAGACACTTTCACAAATTCAGTGCCATCTAGTTGCTCAACTATCAGTCTAAATTTGTGGTTGCTTATGGAGGTTAAATCTAGTAACTATTTGTGAAACGCGAAAATGTTCCAAAAGCCAGGTGGATTCATGATTAAAAACGTTTACTCTATAGCTTTACACAACAAAATTGGTAACACAAATGTTTAGATGTTTCGTCACCCATGCAGGTGGCATTTAAGACGTTTATTGCCGATACTCAGAAGCGCATGCAGTGGGGAACGGAGAGTGTATCACGGGAAAAGAACGCATCGATTGCCTCCTCTCTTTCTTCAAGGGCGCCGCCATCTTGAATTGTCGTCACTGTCCGGTAGGGGCGAAACATTGATTTCCGCGCAGTCGACAGCACGCGCAGTTACGCCGACGACGACGCTGACGCCGCTCAAGCCGGTAACGGGCGCTTAGAGCTGCGCTCTAAACGTATCTCTGGCTTTACAAGTCAAAATGTTTTAGACGTTTCGTCGCCTATGCTGTGGCATCTTCAGTATACATGAGCATACTAACGAACGTGGTTGAGGCGTTAATGGTAACGTCACTGTTCATTGACGTTCATTGCCCATACTCAGAAGCGCATGCAGCGTGAAATGTAGGTGTGTCTACGGGGACAGAGCACACCGATTATGTCATCCATAGCACTCCTACTAGGTACTGACGAAGCTGGAAGATCGTCACGTGACGCGGCTGCCGAAAGTGAAAAGGTAGAGCGGCAGACAAGAGTCATGTAACGGGCGCCCTGCTGCGGCGAAACGCCGAAACACACTTGTCCCGAGCGATGGAATGTCCGCTCGTGCTTCTCGCGTTCCTCGGGCTACCGCTTCTTTTCTCGTCGGGTTTGAAAGCCATGTTTCGGGTCCTCGCCGCTGCAAAAGCTGTGCGCTGAATACCAGACTGCCAGACTGCCCGAGAAATGCTCTGTGCTACCAGATCCGGGCGCTCCAAATCTGCGACCGGGCACTCCATGGCTCCGTCATCGAACTGCCAGGCTTTGTGAGTATAGAGGAGGCGATGGTCTATCCCATGTGTTCGGGGCGTGTCAGACGCGGTAAGGAGAGCCTTACGTCCGCTGGGTATGCAAACTGTGCTTAAATCTCATTACACTCTGGCGAATGTGATCCCGAAGCCAAAGGACCGCAGCCCTGTGGACGTCCAGAGTGGGGTAGTATACAAAGTGCAGTGCGGTGATTGTGATGCGACGTACATTAGCGAGACGGGAAGGAAGAGGACAACGGGACTGAAGGAACACAAAAGAGACGTGGCCGAGGCCTCGCACGCGACACGATCAAAGACGGAAGCTTGTCGACCACTGCTGTACAACGAGGGACACGTTTGACCTGGACAATGCAGCGACTCTGGGTCGAGAACAGAGGTGGGGCCTAAGGAAGCTGCTTGAATCATGGTTCATTCGTCGCGATTCATCCGTGTGCGACACTAACCGTGGCCCACTGCCGGACATTTACGGGACGTCTGTGATAAATAGTAACCGGTTTACCGCTCGCCTCAGTTGTGTCAGTATGTATTGAAGATGCCTCCTGTAAAGGTGGCGAAACTTCTAAACCTTTTGTCACTATTTTTGTTGTGTCAAGCCAGAGTTAACGCTTTTAATCATCTATTAGTCAACTGCAGACGTACGAAAGTTATGATGTTCTTCGATGTAGAGTTTTTTCTATATTTGTTTCAGTTTCGGATGTTAAGAAACTATCTCTCTGATGAAGCGCTTATATGAGTAAAACTTGATAACATTCATTACATTTCATTGTCACGAGATGTCTTGGGCGTGTCGAAGCTGAGCATCCCAAGGATTTCAGTGAGAGCCTCCAAAGCGTAGAGCATCGAAGCTCATAAGACTCGTCACGGTGACATCAAACAACAAAACAGCGAACGTACGTCTAAAATCTATGGGCTCCGCGTCGGCCACGGTGTAATGAACACTCTTTAGGGTGAGGACACGGCGGGGCTGAACGCGCGCGCGCAGAAATCAGATAGTGTTCGTTCGACGGGCATCGAGAGCTGCATTATTCCGCGGCCACCGTGCCCGTAGAGTGCCTTCATACACACGCGCGCTTTTGCTTGAGTGGTGACATCTCAGCAATGGTTACGCCCAATCGTTTTTTTATGCATTTTGAAGTACAAGCAATCCGGTGTCAATCAGCTCGAGCGCGTAGCTTTGGCTAATGCAGAGACGCCATTTTAGCGCTCAAGTCACGCACCGAGTGCGTGAGCGCATCCAGGCTGAACATTCCAGTGCAACAATGGATGTCTTCACCCTGAGACAGAAAGACATGTAGGCACCCTACGTGCCATAAAGCCCCTTCATGTTTCAAAAGTAGCGCAAGGTGCGTCGATGCACGAGCACGTGCAACGTGCAGCCCATGAGAGGATCATGGCGGCAATGCGCAGCACAGAGCTAGATTTCAGACGCCATGAATTTCCCAAAAGTGGCGCGCGGCGCATGCCTCGAGCATTTCTACAACAATGAATGGCGCCACTTTTCCCAGGATAGAGGGGCTTTACGTGCCAGCGGCTGGCAGTGTCGCCGGCGGCCAAACGGCGAAAGGTGTGTGAGCGAAAAAATTATCTCGTTGCCATGACACCCTGGTACTCCGTGGTCTTTCTGCACGAGCGACAACCTCGCTGGAGCTCTGCGCGTGTGGAGCATGAGGCGGCACGAGCCGTCTTTGCCGTGCCCACGGGTCGACGAGTCATCTGCCTTCGCCGCTTGAAACCATGGTGAGAGAGGTGAAAAGCGAGCTTTATCTGCACTGCGCGAGAGCGCGCTGTCCTCACCTGAAGAGTATTAGCTTACACCGTGGCGTCGGCGCTTGTCTTTGACTGCTTCTTTCACCAGCCATCAAAGGCCGACATTAGCATGTACAGATGATGTACACTTAGATGATGATAGTTATCGAAGTGGGCAGACTGAATTTCGGAAAGCGGGTATTGTATGTGTCATATTTTTTTTCTCCTCCTCGATAGGCACGCGAGGGCCAAAGAGGCTTTGTGAATCGTGTCGTCTTTAATTTGTTCTTTTTTAATTTTTAGCTGCCTTTTACGTAGCAAATGTCAACACGAACAACATAAGAGAAAACAATATTTATAAGAACTGGCTATGAGAAAGAGTAAAACAAACCGAGTCTAAAGTGTGACCTCTAATATCACAGTCTGATACACCATACAAGAGGCAGCCTGTCGACACTGTCTGTGATTCTTCCTTATATGACGGTCGCCATTGGTCGTACAAACACTGTCTGCAAGCATCTTCCAAGCATACATTTATGTACGAAGCAAACATGCTTCGAAGGCGCTTAAGGCGTAACCGAAAATACATTTTGACATCATGTCTTCCACGAATACCGTGTCTTTGGTATGATGTATTCTAGCAGTATGGCTTCGGCGTGACGCTTGCCCATTGGGAATTTCCCGTAAGGAGAGAATCGGTGAGCCTTGTATGCAGGTGCTGAAGTCGCCTGAATATTTCTATTTATTTTGTGTGAAATACCAACAAACAAATAAAAGTCGATGTCCTAGATTTGTCACTTTGGTGTCGATGGACGTTGTCATTGAACGACGTTCATCGAATGGGATTGGTGGAACCCAGCGTAGGTCCAATACCGCGCTGAAAGCCGGATTTTCGTGAACATCGACAATAGGCGTTCGTCTTCAATGTCAGCTAAAGTGCGGTGGGACATAGACGCCAGCAGGACCAATCAACATCCTCCATTGCATCATCTGACCACGCTCTCCGCGCGTGGGAATAGACGGGAGCTTGATCACGTCACGAGATATGGGACCAGGGGCGCGTAGCTCCTTAAACCGCGTCATCTTAATTAAAGGGGTACTCCGTCGATTTCTTCATGGTCCCCGATTTGCTTGAAATTTTGTTAAACGCGCCAAATCACCATCGCTAAAACAGTATCCCAAATATAAGGTAAAAATAATCTTTTTCACAAAGTTATTGAATTTACAGTTCTGGTCCTCACCATGATTTTTAAACTGAAAGTCTCTACTCGCAACAACGAAAAAATGACGTCATTGGAGGGCAGAATTCACTCTTTGGATTGTAGAATTTGTTCCCAACTGATTCGAAGCAGTTTCATGGTGTAAAATTAATGCTTTGGAAGCTCGCTCCAGCACAGAACAAATGATTGGCATATTCTATTTTCAGATCGCTTGCTCGACTGGCAAGCCTGCCAGCCACTGACGTCACGGCACTGAAAGTGCGGGTTTATTTGATTTTGCATCATTTTCATTTGCCGATTTCACAATAACTATTATGAATTTCTTGATACTAAGTAGCATACCGGAAAGGGTAAAGGCCGGGGAGGCAGAAAATATCTTTAGTTGATGTAGCTCAAGAAATCGCAGGAGTGGGGTACTCCGGCGACTTAAAGTAGCTGTGCAACGATTTTAGCGTTGAAAGAATTGGCGTTTTCTACTTTTGACATTGTTCACCTCGTCACAAAGGACCGAAAACACACCTCCTTCCTTCGAAATGTTCTGATTCCGCCGCGTAATCGGGAGGTAAAAATTAGAATATTCCCCGACCTGCAGCCGCGAGCGGCGGCCATGAGAAACACGCGGCATGACGTCAACGGGGGCTCTTGTAGGAAGATAGCAAGTTGTGGGAATACCTGCTCGATAAAAGGTAACTTTTTTATAAATCTTGTCGTTCCAACATAAATATAAATGCATCAAAACCTGGTATCATCGACAAAAATTTTATTATACGGAGTTTCAGTGGCGCCATCTATCCTAGGTCCAGAAAACCGCCAGCAGCGGAACAGCCGCCAGGAGCCGGAGGGGAGGGGGGACAGGGCCGGACGGGTAAGGCCGGACCCGGATGAGACTTTCCTTCTCTCTGGCTGCGCCCGCCAGCACGTGGTCACGCGGTCGCAAGCGGATGAGTTCTCGCTGCTCACTGATGGCTCTAAAGAGAGAGCTTCACCGGAACCCCGCGCCTTCCCCATTGACGTCACAGCGCACGTGACTCGGAAGTTATTGAAGGAGTTGAGAGGGGCCGAAAACCTCAATCTTCGTCCATTTTTAAAATAAAAACTGGGACATGCAGGCAAAAGCGGTTTTTGTTCTTTACTCCAGAAAGGTCGAGACACCAACTCCTACCATTAATTAAGCAAAGCACTGAAACTGTTGCACAGCTCCTTTAAGCCGGGATCACATTGCTCCTACATGATACAAACGACAGTCTGCAAACACGAGTCACCGCAATATTCGTGGTTTTACATGCCGCGTGCCAAGTTTCATCTTAAACTACTTACCAGGTGGCATTCGAAGCACGGATCTCGAGGATCTCGCGGTGAGTCGCTTTCGGATCTGCATGCAGGCTGTCTTTTGTGTGATGTATAAACAGTGTGTCCCCGGCTTTAGGTGTTCACAATGTACACGATGCAACTCTCCCCCCCCCCAAAAAAAAAAAAGAAAAAAAAAAATATATATATATATATATAATAAGTCAGAGATCCGTACTTGCGGAGTTGCTATGCTAGAGTTTATTGTATGTATTACGACAGTTTCGCCGAGAGGCTCGGCTTCGTTGTATATATATATTTATTTATATATATATATATATATATATATATATATATATATATATATATATATATATATACATATATATATACATTTTTTTGCGTTATTTTATAAATTGTCATTAGAGTTTTAGAATAGGGGGCCCCAACGCTTTTGGAGTACTCAACGCCTCAACGCAACGACACCTCACGCAGTGTGCTTATAGAATAGAGTTTGTGACGACGCAACGCGGCACGCTCGCCTTTTTCGCATGCAGCGCCATTGTGGACAACGAACGAACTTCTTAACAGTGGAAAATTATTAAAATGGAAAACATTTGCGCTGAAACGACTCTTTATTGTGGCTTGCGGTACAAATAATAGGAGGGTAACACCAGTTGGAACGGCCCAGCAAAACACATCTGCCGACCGTCTCTGAATCAGAAGATTTACTTCTCTGGTCACAAGAGAGTGCACGCCTTCAAATACCAGGCTATCATGTGCGCCAATGGAATTATCTGCGAATTTGAGGGCCATTCCCCGGTCACAGGCACAACGCTGGCAGGTGTAACTTGCTTTTAGCCCATCCTGTAGCTGAAGCAGCACGACAGTTATAAAGAGTTTTATAATAGGGTGTCCCAAAGCTTTGGGGCCCCAAAGAAATAGGGACTCAGCACTGTGCGCATGCGCAGAACCCAAACTCCGTTTGAGGTTTTTGGTTGGCGCGCGCCCCCAACGTGAAATTCGAGAAATAGCGTGGGGCCCCCAATGGACCTTTTCCGAGAAGCGTTCTGCGCACGCGCGAGCGCCCGATGCCAAGCGGCGGAAGTTGAAACCAAAAATGGAGGAAATTCGGAAGGAGGCTGTAGATCAGCGAGTAGCAAACGTAATTGCAGCATGCACATAATTGTGTTACGCAAAAAAAGAAAGCGGACGGAAAGAATAACACGACGTTTAAGTGGACGCCACGGATGCCCCACTTGGACGGCGCGTTGGGCACGCCCCGCTGCTCAGAGAACGTAGAAACTGGTAGCGTAGCTCCCATTATCGATTGGTAGCGCAGGTAGGTCCCTTCCTCGATTTTTAGTTCGTGCAGCCACCGCCTGGTGCCGTCGGTATGTGAAAAAGGTCCATTGCTTGGGGCCGGGTTGTGTCGGCAAACATGTCGGCGCCCTTTCCGCTCGCTTCGGAGCAAATTCGTCATGGTGGCTGCACTATTAGCCAATTTCATCGCCAATGAATGGTGCAACCGGGTTTCGCTTTGCTTTATCTCGCTCAAGTCACAAAGAATGAGTGGTGGGCTCGCCCCATTTTAAAGATCGTACCTGATTCTGGCCGTTCCTAAGCCTAAACATACGTCGTAACTGTTGACATGGTAACGTATTGCTATACTTCGTTTCAGCTTGGGTCCAGACGCAGCCGATGCTACAAGCGCGAGCATGTGGCCCTGAACGGTGCTTGCACTGCACGAACGCGCGTGCTTGGCAGGGACGCTGAAAGCCCGGAGCTCGCGCTTGTAGCATCGCCTGCGTCTGGACCCAATCTGAAACGAAGTATAGTCCGTGGCTAAAGGCTCGTTCACACAGACCCGTTTTTCTTTTTACGTTGCGTTCCGAAAAGTCACCGGGAAATCTGTGCTTCGTATTAAACTGTGCCAGCAGCAGGTCGACCCGGTCGCGGATGGCCCGGGTGTAGAATTTTCTTCCGATTGCTTCGGAGACCCTTTCGGCAATTGAAGTCCATTTCCTGGAATCCTGGAATGGGTTAGTGGCATACACTTCGCGTAGCACATAAATGTCATCGTCAATCGAGAAGCGAACGCGAGCGGGAGCCTTCTCTTCCGCCACTTTCTTCTGGCCTTGGATCGGCCTCGACTCGTTCGGCCATCCCCACTGGATGGCGCATTGAGCAAACAGGTATGAAGCCACCGGAAGTAAGCGGCTTGTCCCGGAAGTGAGCGCTTGGCAGGCTTTGTAACCCTTCTGAGTGCTGGTTCGAAAAGCGTCGAGGGCGCTGGATTTTCGCTTGTTCCCTCAAGAAAGCCTGCTTGTTGCGCAGTAAGAGCGCATGCAGACCCGAGAAGTGTCATGGGAAGCCATTCAATGTAAACATTTTGAGATTCTAGCTGATCAAGTGTAAATATGTCCCAAGGTTAAATGCCTCATTCTCGGAATTTAATCCAGAACGGAAGTATTAAAACCCAATCAAAGACGCAAAAAAGCATGGTTCAAAATATCGACTGAATGCACTAGGAAGCCCAGCGCACGCCCGACTTCCGGGACAAGCATCGAACTTCCGGTGGCTTCACTTGCGCCAGGCTCGGAGGGCAGCTAAGCGCCATCCAGCCCCCTATAGTAGAGATCAGTGGCCATCCCGCTTCAGGGTAGCCGCAAAAATCCAATCCGTAGCGCTCTAATTTGGCGCTTGTTCTCGTAGTAACATGAGAGTTGAGCTAGCTGGTACTTAGAGGACATACCTAAAACAGCGCACAAGCACAGGAGGAAGATAACAGAACACGGGAAGGGGCTCTGACTCCCAACTTATGTATTGTGAAAGAAAGATAAAGAGGAAGCTTCAAACATGAAGCCCCCGTTGTTGTGTTTCTTTCTTCTTTTTTCTCATACTTTTTTCGTCGTGACCTTATTAGCCCCGAGAGCGAACACAAGCGTCGCTGCGGTCGCCGCGCCCTGATTGGGTGAGGTGTACCGTGACGTCAGGCGGAGGACTCCGCTCCGCGATCTCGCATCGGCTCGCTTCCCAGCACCGGTTTCCTGGTTTGGCGTTGTGTGCCGCAAGCTCTTCGAGGAGCTGGACCTCGTTTACCCGGTGTACAAGACGTTGAGTTAGGCCGATATTGACGTGCTTCCGTACATTTTATAAGCCTGCTTGTTCCTTTTACCTTTAAAATGGGGTTACAAATCCCGAAAGCTATCGGCGGAGGCGATTCCGCCGATGAACCTCCCCGTCCGTCCACACGACACAAGGCAATCTTGCGAGGGGTCGGTGAAGTGTTTCAGACGCTGGAATTCTGTTCCTTGCATGTTCATGATTTAGGACGATATTACATCTCGCTTTCAAGGCATTTGAAGTGGCATTTATATCATGGGCCTTTGGGTGGTCGGCAAATTAGCTCGCGACCCCGACTCTCCGCTGCACACTTGTCTGCATGCGCTGGTTCGCAGATGTTTTAAAGGCCTTGCGTCTGATTGTCTTTGAAGTGCTCGTGGAACAGGGTTGTTTTACATAAATGTAGCTTCTTCGTGAATTAATTATATAGTTTATACACCTATGCAAGCATATTTCTTAGAAGATGCACAATTACTGAAAATTAGTTTGTATGGTAGCAGCAAAAATGGCCGAATTGCCCCCAGTTGCCTGTATGATATGTATTGAACTGCCCAAAATATGCACAGCAATAGTACCGTAATTTGGAATGTTTATACTTTTTCCTGACATTCTTTATTCCAGCCTTGGGTATTCGGAAAATACACCATTTAGTTTGAATTGTCATTTATTTCCAATTAAAAGAGACACTGCTGCAGGTCCCCAAAAGCTTCCTCAGCCTCCAAACTACCTACAGCTGGACTCTCTGACAACAGAGGAAAACAGGCGTAAAAGCAAGCATTCGAACGTCTGTCCACTGGTAGATGCAGCACTAGTAGCAGAAAATGTGGAACCTGTGAAGGGTGACAGTCTGCGTGAGAAAAACTTCTGGTATTTCAGCTTCAGAAATATTCGATTTAAGTAAAATCTCAATTTTAGGGCTTAAGGGACTAATAACGAGCTAGGCACCTTCGCTTACGTTTGTTATACATTACTTGAGGGTTGATATAAACAAGTCCACAGATACCACCCGTGTAGTCCATTGAAATACTATCCGAATCCAGCAAAGGTCAAATGCAAGCAATGTATATAATAAATGTTCCTTGTTTTTTTGCTTTGTCCCCTGCACTTGGGCTGTCTTACTTGTGATTCTCTCCCCATGGCCCAGACTGTATTTAACATGTTGCTCGAGCAGCATGCAGCTTTTCTGCTTCGGCGATCTTGTTTAAAAACAGAGATACAAAAAAAAATTGTATACATAACCTGCCAATTCATTCAGACCATCAGCAGCATTTATTGTGTGAGATGTAAATCTATAGTGATGCTCCTGCAATTGTGGCCATATTTCTATATTTTCATATACCAGCTGTGATTCATGCGTTGCCTGCCCTGTCAACCATGCTTAAAATGTTGGTTGAAGTTTCGCCTGCAGCTACAGGCCATACCTCAATAAAGCCACATATAAAAATTTACACTTCCTACGAAAAACACGCCAAAAAATAATTAAATAGAAACGAGCGCGCCGACAGCTAGCGTCGTCACAGCCTCCACAGGGCGAGCGGGGCGAGTCGGGGAAAAATTCTCTCCTCGCCGTGACGTCACCCCGGTTCGCCGTAAGGGGGCGCCACGCGAACTTCTCGGGGCTAATAATGTCAGTTTTCTCTTTTTCTACTGCAAATTAGTAATGTATCTGTTTTTATTCTTTCTCCTTTTTACCTTGTGGGTGCACGTGGGCTTCATGTATGAAGCTTCCTTTTTCTTTTTCTTTCACAATACATAAGTTGGGAGCAGTGTTGTACACGTTCCTCAAAAAAAGGAACGAAAGCTCGTTCCTCGTTCCTTCTGACTTTTGTAACGCGTTCCCGTTACAAGTTCCATCTATGAAAAAGGAACTCGTTCCCGTTACAGTTCAAAAAATGGAACGTATCGTTACATATACGCTACATTTGTATTTTTCTGATTACCGTAGTTAGTTAGATCAAGCAAAGCCTTCTTTCTTTTTTATTGATGCCATCAAATGAGAACATATGAATTTGAATGCCGCGATGGAAGGGCATCAAAAGAAAAAAAAAAAAACAAGCGGAAGCAGAGTTTTATTTGTTGATATATTTACCTTCAAAATCTCAGCTTTTGACCATGTTCATGTTTCTGGTGGGCGATTCAGACGAGCCAAGTGTACTCTTCCCCCACATTGCACGGGCGTTTTACAACAACCTCACACGTTTTTTTTTTGTTTTTTTTTAATAATAATAATAATATTTATTTTGGCTCAGGAGAACCGCGGCGCCGCAGAAAAGCAAGTGGCCCTTGTTCGATTTTAACAACAGTTGTTTCTCAATGCTTCTGCCCGCAAGACGAGCAAGTGAAGGAAGTAGGGCTTTTGGAATGACAGTCTTGAAAACTACAAGTCCTTTTTCGTGAAGGTTGGATTTGTTGTTCAGCTTGAAGGGGGGGGGAGGAATAAATGGTAATTTGTATGTATCTTTTAAGTGACCAATGTTCGGGACACAAGGGTGCGTTCGACGTCTGGTAACCTGTTCTTTTGTTGTAACTGTAGGTCTCTTTGTGGAGGTTCAGTGATGGCTGTCTGAATGGAAGTTCAGCGATGGCTGACGGCCTTATATTTCTGGGTGTATGAGGATTCGTGAAAGCAAAGAGATAGCCGAGTTCGAAACGTCCCTCTTTCTGTGTCTTTTCCTTCGACTAAAAGTTTTGCATTTTGGTGCCGCAGTTCCGGGCACTGACAAAAAAATCAATGTCCACTGGCTCTCTTGCACCCGACTGTTACTAAGCGAGGACCACACAAAATAAACCATAAGTAACCAAAAAGTTAACGAGATCCTGCTCTTCGTAAAGATATTGTGTTTATACTTTTAAACTTTTTCTCTTAGAAATAAAATAAAAAATACCCCACTGAATGAAGAAAAGGAACGCCGTTCCTTTTTCCGTTCCAGTAAAATTGTAACGAGTTCCCGTTCCAGTTCCACCGAAGTAAAATGGAACGGCGGCGTTCCTTCGTTCCTCCTAAAAGGAACGCGTTCCAGGAACGCCGTTCCTTGGAACGCCGTTCCGTACAACACTGGTTGGGAGTCAGCGCTCTTTCCTGTCTTCTGTTTTCTTCCTCCTGTGCTTGCGCGGTGTTTTAGGTATGGCTCGTTCTCGAATTTTTTGGGCGTTCGTGTGCGCTTTGATTATCTGCAGCCGAAGATTTAGGTCTTCAACTATGCCGAGACTGAGATGAACGCGAGCGCGCATACTCTGCAAGCAGCTACTCTATTTAGATCTGAGCTGGAGCGACTTTGAAGCCTTGAAATACTTGTTTTCAAGCTGCAGGTATCATGCCACGAATCAGACTTGTACGTAATCCGTTACAAGTAACGAAATTACTCGTAATCCCTTACATTTATTAGTAATTTAGTAACGGAATAATTACATATTTTCAAGAGTAATTTTAAAGTAATTCCCCTTACATTTTTTACCTAACGGATTCCTTGTAATCCGTTACATTTTTTTGACCAACCCCCACCCTTTTTTTTTTAAAGAAAGGGTTGTCGAGCGCAGTGACACTGTCAGGCGAATTGACCAGCGCAAAGAGAGGTTTGGCAGTCCTCAGTTCCGCAAAGCCATTTTTTTTTTTTGCGACACCAAGCCTCTGAATCTATTTACTTTTTTTAGACCCTAACAACAATGTCAAAAATTAAAATAAACATTTCTACAAAAAAAAAGGGGGGGGGGGAAAGGGGGGCAAGTTATATTCGCTTTTTTTGTTCCATTGTTTTTTCTTGGCGATCGAAGACGGGGATAGGATGACACCAAGTGATTGTGTGCCTCTTCGAGAAGATTGAGGCGTTGGGTGGACCCACAAGAATTAACAATGTCCTTCTCGGTTATTATGCCTACGACCATTTTCATAATGTCACAACACGAGACAACACTCCGTCTACCCTAAATTCCACTAAAAGAGATGTGATAATATGTGAAGGTGTTATCCACAAGCATCCTCGTTCGTTGCTGCACACTTCTCATCTTCTCTTAGAAAACAGGATGTATCTTATCCAGGTTGTCAAACCGGAACCGACCCGAACCGAAAACAGGAACCGAACCGGTATTTTTTCCGGAACTGAACCCGAACCCGAACCGTTATATTGTTATCGCGATGAACCCGAACCGGAACTGAACCGGAAAAAAAATAACGGTTACCGGCTCATGTCAAAACGGTTCGGCCACGCGCTGTTGACAATGAATGTGCTATCAATGCCATTTGTTTTTTAAGTGCCGTCAACTGACACACACCTCGCTTACATATTTTTCTTCTCCACTCAGTCTTAGGAATATAAACGCTGCATCCATGAATCTTGACAAACGCTGCATCCATGAATCTTGACATAGGAACCAGTATCGCGGTGGTCGCGGCTTGCACGGAAGAAAGATAATTGGAAGGCTGTGCAAAAAAAAAAAAATCGCGTCACGGAATTTCATTTTCCTACAATCTCGTAAATCCTAAATGCTGCTGTGTGCTCATTTCATAACACGTTTCTAGAACGCGCGAGTTCTTGAAGCTTGCTTCCATCGGAATGAGAAAAGAAAAGGCTGTGGAGTTTGATCATGTTTGAGGGAGAGAAAGAAATTTTATTTACAGTTGAAATGAGCATTCATGAATTATATCTGCTCTTCGCTGCCCCAACCACCGGTCAGAGTATATCGAGCTATGAAGTGTCAAGATTTACATGCCGTATTTTTCCTTACCGGAAACTCGATAAATGCGGGGAAAAAAAACAGGGATACAAACCCTAGTCGCTCACGGAGAAGCGAAGCTGCGCGCACTTTCGAATTTGACAAAGGATCTGCCGAAGCTTCTGTTGCTTCCGTCGCCTGCCCAGCGTAGTCATGGGACTCAAGCGGGCGCGTGCGCTCAAACCAACGCTCAGCAGACGCTGGAGTTAGCGCCCGTGACAGACAGCCCTGTCATCAGACAGTCGTTGTTTGCCGCTTGCATTGGCTACAGGCTTTTATAAACATTATACACTACTAGTTTCGACGATATATCCCGTTTCGTATGTGCTGATTTCAGATGTTTTATGTGTAATTTATTTTGATGTTGCAATTTGTCATTTATAATTTCCGAACCGGTTCGCGAACCGGTTCGCGGATCGAATTAATCTCACCGGAACTGAACCGGAACAAAATAAATTTACCTGAACCTGAACCGTAACCAAACCCGTATTTTTTTCGGTTCGACACACTGATCTTATCTGTTTCTTTCACCTTAATGACCCTACTTTAAAAGCTAATTACTTTTTGCAGTCCAACTTCTAGGGTTGGCCCACTTTATTTGTGAATTCCAGCCAGGTCATGTGCACCTCAGTCACCGTTTTTGTTAGTCAGCTTTCTGCGAGCACTTCAAAATGGTAATAGTCTTTCTTTCGTCTTCCTCTTTTTACCCCAGCAGGACGCGTCTCATGTCAAGCGGATATTTTTTCATATAAACAAACATAATGGTGGCTGACGTAGACATGATAATCTGGCCTTGAGGAGAGAGTGAAACTCGTGAGGGGGGCCATAGCGCGGCTTACTTAGTACTCTGCCCTTAGCTGCCTGTAGGCATCAGTGGACGTCTATCTGCTGAACACCGGAGTAAACTGCAATCGGTTCATGCTCCGTGCGTTTTTGAACGACACCAAGAAAGGTACTGTCGTGAGCAATATGAAAGGGAACAGCGGAGCACGTGCCGAATAGCCTCGAACCCTACCCGTGGCGACACGCTGCGGCAGCTCTTGGAAAGAAGGTGGAGAGAGCGGTGCGCTTTCGTCTGCTGCCGGCACCCCCGCCACTGGCAGCTTACTTTTCACGCGGTATAGTTCATCGCCGACTACTAACGGCGATAACGTCTTGATACCACTTGATACCACCGTGATCAAAAATGCGGTTGGCGACAATGATAACTATTGACGTTTGGATCATCTATTTGTTCTATTTTTCGCGCACAAACAGTAAAAAGAGAGTGATTGGGGAGCGTTGTAATCATTCCCAGATACGGTTGCGTTTTGTGTTTTTATCTCGTCACCGTGAGCTTTCTTTTTCAAGTCCGCAAAGCAATCAATGATACGACGTATAAAAGCACCTCGCAATGTTCATCGTTATCAGGTGCCGCGTGAGAGGAAAGCCAGCATGGCGGGGGTGCCGGCAGCAGACGAAAGCGCACCGCTCTCTCCTCCTTCTTTCCAAGAGCTGCCGCAGCGTATCGCCACGGGTAGGGTTCGAGGCTATTTGGCACGCGCTCCGTTGTTCCCTCTCATATTGCTCACGATAGTACACACGGCAAACGATGCCTTTACATTTCCTTGTTTCAACCGACGTTCCAATGATTGTTCTTATGGGTGTCCTTTTTTTTTTTCGATTATTTATATTTATCTACTGGAAACATTTTTTTATTCACCAACGTCTCAACTGAGGCTCGACCTGTTCAGAACCAAAGGAAGAAGAATATCGAGCCAAGCCTTATTTATTATTTAATTATCACCTTACTATTATAACTATGTTCTGCTATTGTCTGGTAATATATGCCGATATAGTACGATGGACATAAATCATTTCTAATTCTAGTTTTGGCTAGGTATATGATGACATCCACAGCTTCGCGATTTCGACAATGGAGAATTTTAGTAGATCAGTCCGATGACTCCGATAACGATACCCGATACTCCGCCGCCGCCTTTGCGCATGCATCATTTCGTTATCGAGGGCAGCGGAGGAATCGGAATGATCTATTAAATTTCTCAAATATCAGGCAACGCCTGCAACGAGGAACCTTTGCTCTATCTTCGAGGTAAATAGCACTTCCATTGCTTCGCTGAAAAAGCTCAATGCAGAGCATTAAACACTTGTGAGGCACAATATGCCACTCAATCCAGTGCCCCAGTTCAAAGGGTGTTCGGCGTGCAGTCGACATATTGAGCAAGAAATAACGGAAAATGTCTGACAAGACTTTCGAGAGTCAGCTGTTGCTAAAAATACGTTTAAATGAAACAGGTGGCAACTATAAGAACTTGAATAACCCTCTTCATTTTGTTTCTTAATTGAAGACAGTGTTGTGCAAAGTAACGCCACAAAAGTAACGGATTACTTTTTGAGGTAACGGTCACTTACTTTTATGAAAGGGTAATTGTAATTGTATCAAATTACAATTTAGCCTTGAGTAATTGTAAATGTAATTTTTTACAATTTTTCAGTAACGTGTACAAGTCTGCCACGAACGAAATCCACTCGGAGACACGGAGTATGGGGTGACCTTATTAGCAGACTGCATGCGCAAATTGACGATGTCGTCATGAGGCCGGGACGGGCACTCGGTTTTTATCCAGCGTAATCTAAAAAGGTCTACACAAAAAATATAAAAGAACTTGCATACCTTACCTACGTTCGACCTTTAACAGATTATGCTTGCACTGTGTGGGATCCTGCTCAGCAAAATCATATAGACGCTTTAGAGAGGATCCAAAATCG
Organism: Ixodes ricinus; assembly: GCA_037355805.1. Taxonomy (NCBI): domain Eukaryota; kingdom Metazoa; phylum Arthropoda; class Arachnida; order Ixodida; family Ixodidae; genus Ixodes; species Ixodes ricinus. The sequence goes on along the minus strand of JAZHYW010013068.1, from coordinate 399 downwards.
TGCGGCACGCTACGTCCTGGGGCTGAACGACCGCTTTTCGAGCGTCACGGACATGAAGAATACATTAGGCTGGGATTTGCTGACATTCAGGCGGAAAAATTTGCGCTTAAAATTTCTATATAGCATTTATAATAAACACACTGGTAATTAATGGTTTCCATTACCTTCTACCCCCTTACTATATTTCCCAACGTAAAGATCATATCCACAAAATACGCGAATATTCCACCAGGACGGAACTGCAGCACAACTTCTTACTATGTTAGGACCATTAGGGATTGGAACAATTTAAGTGTTGAAACTGTTTGTGCCGCAAATGCAGAGATGTTTTTTTCTATGTTGTTCGCCCCTGCAATAATGCCTCAACGGCGCTGCAGGAGCTACCTGAATAAAGAATAA
>JAZHYW010013065.1:0-16420 GCA_037355805.1 Ixodes ricinus | reverse complement strand
TTATTTATCTATTTTTTGCCTTGAAATCCGTGTTTTAACTCTACAAAATGTCAATGTTGAAAAGACACTTCCACACATAATGGGGCATTTTCTCCTCATCAAAACTCCACTACTTCGGCCATGAGAACTTTTGCCCAAATAGAGAAAATAAATATCTAGCCCCACTTCCTCGGTCAATTTCCGTTCAGAAACATCCACAGCCAAAGAATACATTCAAGCAGATTTATTGAAATGATAGATTTCCTAAAGCGGAAGTTGTTTGCAAAAAAAGTGAAACTGAGAAAACCTGTTTGAAGTTTACCACACTACTACATGTCACCTTTTACTGGTGGTGGTGGTGGTGGCAGCTAAAAGGCACCAAGAACGTAGATGGTGCCTTCTGCTTACATTCAATCTCCTTGGCATGGCCTTGCTGAGTGAGGTCCGAGCTTAAAACGCTTTCTTTGAGTGTCACTTTGTTGTCGGCATGTGGACATTGATTGTGAAATGAGTGAGGGATTGCGGTATGCTTGCAATACACGAGTCCAACATCAGCAAAGTATGGGCGGGGCAAGTATCATCGAGATAAAGAAGCAGACAAACCCACGTGACTTTATATAAATAGATAAATGGTGGTTTTAGTCAGTTTGGTGTTTCGATCAGGATGGGCTTTTTGATTGCTTGGCCATATATGCATGCCGTAGAACAGAGAAAGGGGTTCTCAAGCTGGGTTCCGGGGACACGGGGGTTCTGAAGCTGGTCTCATGGGTTCACCAAACATCGAGGATGCAACCCTCTCATCCCCCTTCACCCCCAATGCCGCATGGCCGGCCGCGCGCGCGGGGACCATGCACAGCGCCTTCCATCTCACGCTTTGTACTGGCGTCGCGATTGATATGGGTGGGGATATATGGGGAGCAACACAAGACGAAATTGCCTACACATTGTGTGCATCTGTTGCCTCTCGGTCGGCAAATATGGAGGTGGGGGGAGGGGGGGGGGGGGGCGGGGGGGGGGACGGCAGTTTTGGAGCTTCCTGGGGTTCCGTGAGGCCAAAAGTTTGGGAACCCCTGCAGTAGGAATGCCGACGGATCCGCCCATTCCCACGTTAACCGCCCATTCCCAAATTGTAAGAACTGAGAAAATATGCACAGATTACATTGATATGTACAAGTCGAGTGACAGGACAACGCGCATCCCCATTTTTTTCGAGATTATTTCTAAATTTTGAGTGGGCGCTTGCCTATCATTTTACGGTAGTCTCTTCTGCGTGACCTTGGACTTCTATGAATGAGATTGTTCTTGCCGAATAGGGATTTACTCTCGAACAAGAGATATTCAATCCTACTGAAACTGCTAGAAATGCTCCCAACGAGAATATGATCATCATTCTAGGGCACACCGGTGCACAAGCTACAGCTTAGTTTGAAAATAGGAAACGGAAGTTTCACATTTAAAAAACATGTGATTTTGCATCAAGTTGGCTAGCACAGAAAATGTTTTATTCCTCCATAAATACACTTCAGATATTGCAAAATAAAATTTGCAAGAGTTTACATTATTAGTTGTGGAGACCACAATACACATAAAAATACGGAAAATTCATTTTTTTCTCGAAAACTGCAATTTAAAGGTAGGTTTGCCCTTAAGCCTATCTCACAGGCGCATTTATGGCGCCATTTGGTAGCAAAATGACGCGCTTTGGCATGAGAATGTAAGCAGACTTTCGTTCATGGCAGCAATTCGGTGCAAACGGCACCTTTTATCACTGCCATTCCTCAACTAGTCGACCTAGCAGCATCCTCTTGCACCTGCTACTTGGCAGGCTTTTCCTCCTCCCTCTTGGGCTCTCACAACGTCAGATCTGTCCGCACGTGACCTCCGCCTTTGTATATACGGTGTCATCCTTCTGATCTGCCATCTCTTTTTTAGTATACCTGAAGAAGACCGTTTGGTGAACAGCGTCGTTCCCCTCTTTTCCCTAAGGCTTCAGCACTGAAACTCTCTAACCAAGCTTTATTAAAAGCGAAAATCCCGACGTTTCGGAACCAACTCGGTTCCTTGCTCACGGGTGACTGTTTTTGTCCAGCGGAGCGGCCTGCCCACGAACCCGAACACCCCCGGGTGCTCTCCGGATTATCCCTCTTAACCCGGAAACGTAGCTGCTGGGGAGGGTCCCCGTCGACCGGTTTACGTTTCCACGTGTGCACTGAATGTGCCACGACTCCAACAGAAGGCGCCTCCGCCAGTTTCTCTCCGTTCCGAGAATGGAGCTGTTGTCGAGGTCGATGGAGTGGCTTGTCTTCTCGACGTGTTCAGCCAGCGCGCTTCCCTCCACATTCTTCTTCGCGATGTCGTAGCGGTGGCGCCGCAGGCGCTCGGGATAGTTTTCGTTTCCCCAACGTACGACGCGGGGCAGTCACCGCAGGGAATTTTGTAAACCAGTCCCTGTGCCCTCTCCCTCGGGGGACGATCCTTTGGTAGGGGGAGAAGGCCGCCGATGGTCGAGACTGGCTTGTGTGATACCGCTACGCCGTACTGTCGTAGTACTCGGGCGAGGACCTCGCTTGTGCCCTTGATGTAGGGCACACACACGCGGGTGGGGGGAGGAGGGGCGGCGTCTTGGGTTGAAGGGGTGCGTCGAAGTTTCTTGATTGTGCTTTTTACAAATCTAGTTGGGTAGCCATTCTTACGCAGGTCTTGTTTGATTGTTTCGATCTCTTTTTGAAGGGTCTCCTCTGAAGTGCAGACCGTGATCGCCCGTCTGACGAGTGCCGAAGCCACGGAAGACTTATGTGTCCTAGGGTGGCTCGATGAAAAGTCCAGGTATCGGCCTGTGTGTGTCGGCTTCCTATACACATGGAAGTTCAGCCGGCCGGACTTTCTCACTGCACAGACGTCTAGGAAGGGAGACAGCCATCTGATTCGTGCTCAATCGTGAATTGAATCGCTGGCTCGATGGAGTTTAGATGTGTGTGGAGACGGTCGATCTCACTGGTCTTTACAACACAAAAGCAGTCATCGACATACCGCAGGAAACACACGGGTCCTGGGGAGAAAGTGTCGAGGGCTTTTCTCTCGATCGCCTCCATTGCGAGGTTTGCCACAGTGACGGAGACCGCAGCACCCATAGCCGCACCACTGGTTTGTCTGTAGAAGCTGCCAGCAAAAGAAAAATAAGTGCTGGTTAGGCAGAATTCCAGTAGACGGCAAATCTCGTCCACCTCAAGGCACGTTCTTTCGGAGAGTCTCGTGTCAGACGAGAGGGCCGCCCGCGTCACAGACACTGCCAGAGGCACAGGCACACTTGTGAAAAGCGACACGACGTCGAAGGAGACAAGGCTCTCGTCGTCCCGCAGTTCGAGGCCCGATGTGAGCTCGATGAAGTGTCCAGAATTTTGGACGTACGTGTCGGTTTTCCCGGTTAGTGGCGACAGCAGTCGGTGGAGATGGTTGGACAACGCACGTAACGGAGACGTTGTGAAATCCACTATGGGTCGGAGGGGACATCTGGCTTGTGCACCTTCGGCAGGCCATAAAGGCCGGCGCTGACCCGTTCCGGCAAATGAGACCGAAGTAAAGGCCTCGGGACTCGGGATACCTAATCAAAAATCGTAGAGAGCATTTTGTTTAGACTTGCCTGAATCTTGGCAGTCGGGTCCTTTGGCAGAATCATTTATGCGTCGGTGTTGAGAAGCTGAAGCGCCTTCTCATCGTAGTCTGCGCGGTCGAGTAGCACGGTTGCGTACCCCTTGTCAGCAGGGAGAACGACAAGTACCATTCTGCTCATCGAGCTCACATGGCCTCTTCTGCTGACGGCGTGTAACTTAATCTGCCGTCGTCGTGCGCCTTGGACAGTGCGCCGTGCCTTGAGCGGGCTCTTCACGGATGGACCCTGCGTCTGATACGAGAGTCTCGAAAGTAACGTGCCTTGAGGTGGATCGAGATTTGCCGTCTACTGGAATTCTGCCTATCCAGCACTCATTTTTCTTTTGCTGGCAGCTTCTACAGACAAACCAGCGGTACGGCTATGGGTGCTGCGGTCTCCGTCACTGTGGCAAACCTCGCAATGGAGGCGATCGAGAAAAGCCCTCGACACTTTCTCCCCAGGACCCGTGTGTTTCCTGCGGTATGTCGATGACTGCTTTTGTGTTGTAAAGACCAGTGAGATCGACCGTCTCCACACACATCTAAACTCCATCGAGCCAGCGATTCAATTCACGATTGAGCACGAATCAGATGGCTGTCTCCCCTTCCTAGACGTCTGTGCAGTGAGAAAGTCCGGCCGTCTGAACTTCCATGTGTATAGGAAGCCGACACACACAGGCCGATACCTGGACTTTTCATCGAGCCACCCTAGGACACATAAGTCTTCCGTGGCTTCGGCACTCGTCAGACGGGCGATCACGGTCTGCACTTCAGAGGAGACCCTTCAAAAAGAGATCGAAACAATCAAACAAGACCTGCGTAAGAATGGCTACCCAGCTAGATTTGTAAAAAGCACAATCAAGAAACTTCGACGCACCCCTTCAACCCAAGACGCCGCCCCTCCTCCCCCCACCCGCGTGTGTGTGCCCTACATCAAGGGCACAAGCGAGGTCCTCGCCCGAGTACTACGACAGTACGGCGTAGCGGTATCACACAAGCCAGTCTCGACCATCGGCGGCCTTCTCCCCCTACCAAAGGATCGTCCCCCGAGGGAGAGGGCACAGGGACTGGTTTACAAAATTCCCTGCGGTGACTGCCCCGCGTCGTACGTTGGGGAAACGAAAAACTATCCCGAGCGCCTGCGGCGCCACCGCTACGACATCGCGAAGAAGAATGTGGAGGGAAGCGCGCTGGCTGAACACGTCGAGAAGACAAGCCACTCCATCGACCTCGACAACAGCTCCATTCTCGGAACGGAGAGAAACTGGCGGAGGCGCCTTCTGTTGGAGTCGTGGCACATTCAATGCACACGTGGCAACGTAAACCGGTCGACGGGGACCCTCCCCAGCAGCTACGTTTCCGGGTTAAGAGGGATAATCCGGAGAGCACCCGGGGGTGTTCGGGTTCGTGGGCAGGCCGCTCCGCTGGACAAAAACAGTCACCCGTGAGCAAGGAACCGAGTTGGTTCCGAAACGTCGGGATTTTCGCTTTTAATAAAGCTTGGTTAGAGTTTCACGTTGAAGTTTTATTAATCATTCCTAACCAGACGGATGTCCGTCGAATATGTTTACATTTAAGTCTCTTTGCAATGACTACGGTCCTGTTGTGGTGCGGCTTGCCAAGCGATATGTTCACCTCTACAACTCCATTTCTACCGTCAAAACCCACCTCACGTTCAACAAGACCTGCAAGGAACTACGGCTAATCCCGAAGAGTCTCCGCCTGAAACGTCTGGTCCACACAACCGAGGGTCACAGGATCGTCGAGCAGGCCGAACGTCGTCTGCTCGACTCAAGGATTCAAGAATGCCGGGAAACTGTCAGGAAGAAGGACTTGGATCTTTTCTTTTTGCGGAGACAACTGGAATACCGTGCTCCGGAGCATTTTCCTGCCATCGACGACTTTGCCAGATCTGCTGCCACGTCGGCCGCTGAGAGAAGGAGCTCGGACCACCAGAAGAAGCTCGTATCTCTCCAATTGCGCCCCGCCGTCTCCCAAGAGACCAACAGGAGGTTCGTGAAAAATCTTTCTTCGAGAGAACTCTCTGAGACCGAGACTCGTGTTCTGGCAAAGGGAAAAAAGTTCAACCTAACCACAACAACGCCGCCTATTGCTTCGATGGCAGCTGCTGTCGAATATGGCCTGCGTGAGTTAGACCCCTGCATCCGTGAAGAAGCCCGCCTCAAGGCCATTGGCGTGCTGTCCAAGGCACACCGACGGGAGCAGTTAAATTACACGCCGGAAGAGAAGGCAGCCATTCAGAACTTGAGAGAAGACAAGAGCATCGTCGTCCTCCCTGCCGACAAGGGGAACGCAACCGTGCTACTCGACCGCGCAGACTACGATGAGAAGGCGCTTCAGCTTCTCAACACCGACGCCTACATGATTCTGCCAAAGGACCCGACTGCCAAGATTCAGGCAAGTCTAAACAAAATGCTCTCTACGATTTTTATTAAGTATCCCGAGTCCCGAGGCCTTTACTTCGGTCTCATTTGCCGGAACGGGTCAGCGCCGGCCTTTTATGGCCTGCCGAAGGTGCACAAGCCAGATGTCCCCCTCCGACCCATAGTGGATTTCACAACGTCTCCGTTACGTGCGTTGTCCAACCATCTCCACCGACTGCTGTCGCCACTAACCGGGAAAACTGACACGTACGTCCAAAATTCTGGACACTTCATCGAGCTCACATCGGGCCTCGAACTGCGGGACGACGAGAGCCTTGTCTCCTTCGACGTCGTGTCGCTTTTCACAAGTGTGCCTGTGCCTCTGGCAGTGTCTGTGACGCGGGCGGCCCTCTCGTCTGACACGAGACTCTCCGAAAGAACGTGCCTTGAGGTGGACGAGATTTGCCGTCTACTGGAATTCTGCCTATCCAGCACTTATTTTTCTTTTGCTGGCAGCTTCTACAGACAAACCAGTGGTGCGGCTATGGGTGCTGCGGTCTCCGTCACTGTGGCAAACCTCGCAATGGAGGCGATCGAGAGAAAAGCCCTCGACACTTTCTCCCCAGGACCCGTGTGTTTCCTGCGGTATGTCGATGACTGCTTTTGTGTTGTAAAGACCAGTGAGATCGACCGTCTCCACACACATCTAAACTCCATCGAGCCAGCGATTCAATTCACGATTGAGCACGAATCAGATGGCTGTCTCCCCTTCCTAGACGTCTGTGCAGTGAGAAAGTCCGGCCGGCTGAACTTCCATGTGTATAGGAAGCCGACACACACAGGCCGATACCTGGACTTTTCATCGAGCCACCCTAGGACACATAAGTCTTCCGTGGCTTCGGCACTCGTCAGACGGGCGATCACGGTCTGCACTTCAGAGGAGACCCTTCAAAAGAGATCGAAACAATCAAACAAGACCTGCGTAAGAATGGCTACCCAACTAGATTTGTAAAAGCACAATCAAGAAACTTCGACGCACCCCTTCAACCCAAGACGCCGCCCCTCCTCCCCCACCCGCGTGTGTGTGCCCTACATCAAGGGCACAAGCGAGGTCCTCGCCCGAGTACTACGACAGTACGGCGTAGCGGTATCACACAAGCCAGTCTCGACCATCGGCGGCCTTCTCCCCTACCAAAGGATCGTCCCCCGAGGGAGAGGGCACAGGGACTGGTTTATAAAATTCCCTGCGGTGACTGCCCCGCGTCGTACGTTGGGGAAACGAAAAACTATCCCGAGCGCCTGCGGCGCCACCGCTACGACATCGCGAAGAAGAATGTGGAGGGAAGCGCGCTGGCTGAACACGTCGAGAAGACAAGCCACTCCATCGACCTCGACAACAGCTCCATTCTCGGAACGGAGAGAAACTGGCGGAGGCGCCTTCTGTTGGAGTCGTGGCACATTCAGTGCACACGTGGAAACGTAAACCGGTCGACGGGGACCCTCCCCAGCAGCTACGTTTCCGGGTTAAGAGGGATAATCCGGAGAGCACCCGGGGGTGTTCGGGTTCGTGGGCAGGCCGCTCCGCTGGACAAAAACAGTCACCCGTGAGCAAGGAACCGAGTTGGTTCCGAAACGTCGGGATTTTCGCTTTTAATAAAGCTTGGTTAGAGTTTCACGTTGAAGTTTTATTAATCATTCCTAACCAGACGGATGTCCGTCGAATATGTTTACATTTAACCCTCTTTTCCCTTGGCACTTATCTTTCTTGCTATGTATTCCTACTAATGCACACTGGCCAGTTGCTTGGCAGACACCCACATCTTCAGATTCCAAGCCCTACTAGCACAGGATTCAGCTGGCGGGAGATCAAAGGCCTCATTTTGTCTGAAAAATGCCAAGAGCGCCACAACTTCCGCTCGAAAGGGGTCTCTTGGACGCCGCCAACATGGAGGAAGAATCGTTCAGGGGGAACAATTCTCGTTTCAGAGCACGAACCTGGCTACCCTGCACAGTCGGCCCTGCAGGGTCCGAGCCTCCTACATCACCTCTGTGCGAGGGAGTTGATGCCGGAGTGACGAGACTGCTGCATGTCGTGTTCGACGGCGGTTAGCCTACCCGAACAGACAGTTTGACCTAGAAGAGGTATCTTTGGCCGGCACTCAAGTCCAGCTCTACAAAGAGTCGCAGACATTGTAATGGGTGACCTAAATGGCCGTTCGGTTACCTGCTAGAGTGGCATGCCGCTGAATCATGCAGCTGGCTGACCCTCGCATAAAGGCACGGAGCTGCGCTCGCAGGTGAGACGATTATGCTACACTGAGCTAAATGCCAGGTTTGCAGCTATTCATTTTGTGGATTGCTGTGCACTTGCAAGTGGCTCTGTCTCAGGTACCGTTATAAGTCATGTATCGATGACCTAAGAAAATATGAGGGTGTTTTTAGCATGTTTTCTTTCCATGTTGTATTTGATGCTAACTACCGCATGTCTATCAGCCTGGATATGTTGAGTTCACGTCAGTATGCCAAACCACTCAGCACAATTTGAGTTTATGGCACCTGTGCAAGTCACTATTGTGCCTCAGCCCTGCACACTGCGGCTCGCTGGCAATGGCTCAGATGAATGCAAGGGTTCTTTTACCATTGTACCCATCGTACGATGGGTATCTGAGATTCTATGTTTGCTTGTGCCAAACACACCAGTACAATTGTAAGGGTACAATGTGCTTCCGCTGAATCTGAAGAAAGCTGTACCCATGGCATGTACGAGCTGTCTAGATGGCGCTGTTATGAGAGTGTAACATTTAACGTTTTGAGGCATGAAAGTGCCAGGTAGTTTATTTTGCCAGTCAGGTGTACACTTGCAGTACTACCAAATACAATATAAGCATTGCCAATGCTACAGAAAATTCTGCCGCAAACCATTGGGAGCGGAGGTGAATGGCGGCCTATGGGACCTGGTCTGTGGAAGCAGACATAGCAATGGACAATTATAGGCCCCGATTCTGTTTTCTCAAGAGCTGAGAGCAATTCATTACGGTCAGTGCGTATGCAAGAAATGGAATCCACTGACATTGCAACTGCAACAGAGGATCAAATTATAGGTTTGCAAGGAAATAGCCAGTAATTGATTTATTAAAAGCAGGCTCAGCGCCATTCAGAGAAGCTCACAGCGTCTACTCTGAGAAGCGGGAAGAGAGGCCTCCTGAGTTACTTGGATATTATTTAGGAACTTACTTGATGTGCTAAGTGGTACATTTAGAATCCTGTCACAACTTCTTACATAAATGATTGACGAGCTACACACATTCAAACTGTCAAGGCAAACATATCGATCAACCAAAGAGAGGATATCGATGAATAGCAGCAGCCGGCCAGTAAGGAGACATGACCACACACACACACATAGCAAAGTCACAAAGAGCAAAAGTAAATTAAAAAATGGACGTTGCACTTCACAGCTCAGGGCTGTCAGTGCAAATCGCGACTCAAAGCAGGAGACATTTTGAGGGTTTGATCTCAAAAGAAACTAAAAAAAAGTGTCACAAACAACAAAATTGGCAGAGGGTACAAACAGCCTCGTATTCACATTAAAAATTAAAAGATCAAAGCCATAAAAACAATGAGAACAAATCGAGTTGCTCTCTTACGTTGGGTGAAGAGAAAAGAGGAATTTACGACCAGCTTGATCATGCTAACAAAGACTGGGAAGAGTGCAGAGAATCTGCTGACCTCTCTCAAGCTCGTGCTGTGTGTTGTCCGCGGACAATGAATAATGGTCATGTGAGCCCACGTATCATGGTCACGTATGAGCAGCGTGGTCCGCTGTTTCAAGCTTGTGGTCACATTTTAGATGGGACCTGCTCATGGTTGCTTGTGATCACCATGGATGATGTGTAGCTCATGGTCACACATGACTATAGAAATCACAATGTGGCCTGTTTCCAGCGCGGGGTGACGAGGCGGACGATACATCTCAGATGTGATGTGTCACATGACAGCATGGATTATGGTCATGCGACCATATGATCACCATCTGCTTGCCGTTTCCAGCTTGGTCACAAAATGGACTGGGCCACGTAGACAATGTGCATATGACAGCCCATGAGACAATGATCAGCCGGCGCGTATGGCAGCCATTTGCTCGGTATTTCCAGTATGGTAACGATGCGGATGGGACCCGCACGAACAGTGATCACGGGACTGTGTGCAGGCCACGATTGCCCGCGTCCAGCGTGATGGTTCAATCTGGCGGTCCAGTGTGACGTTCCAATCCTGACCTCTCCAACGCATTTTCCTCGGCTCCTCAAACACTTTTCCTGGACCAGTGGAGATGCCAAGAACAACGCATATCCGCCTCCTGGAGTGTCGTCATCGACCAGCATCTCGATTTCTATCGCCATGCCCAAAACGTCATGTCAGGGCAAGGGCGGCTCTGCCTTGCAGACCGTTCGGTCAGCAAGAGGACCCAGTTCCAATGTGCCCAGAATGCTGTTCACAGCACTGGTGTTGCCATCCTGGAGTTTTGCTGCTGCGGTCCTGGGACCCCGGCAACCAGGCAACTTGTTGCCTCCCTCGGGCGGTGCAATGTCGTGCTGCCTAACTTGTTATGAGGCGCCAACTTGCGCCCCAAGTCCTGTGCCATCCTATCAAGAAATGCACTAGCGAAGTCTCTGCCCAGTTCAGTCAGTTGGGAACCAGCTTCAGCTTGGATGTCAAGTAGCGGCCATGCGGCTCCCTAGCCACTTTTCAGCTACTGGTCTCCGTCTCCTCTCTGCCTCTTCCCTTGCGGCGTACCCGCACTGGTAATCTGCAGCCCCTTTTAGCCGTACGCTTTGTCACTCACTCCTTTGCACCCCGTACGGTGCAACTCCGAGTCCTCCCCGCGCTAATCACCAGTTCACCAGCAATCAACAGTGCTTCACTACGAACATTTACCAAGAGCGTCACAGCCCACCTCGGAGACATTTAGCTCGATTTGTGCTCTCCCAGAACTTACCCCTTCATCTATGTGCCGGTTTTAGTTATTTATTATTTTTTCTTTTCTTTCTCTGCCACAGGGCACTGTGGACCCCTTGGTATAGGCGTAATGCACGCTCACAGTCGCCTTACCCCCTGGGTTGAACCAATAAACAAACAAACAAAATTCAATCCGTGAAGCGCGCACTTGGGATCAAGATCTACAAGCTGCCGTGAGTCGTGGAGTGGGTACTGCCTGGACTTTTTTCTATGCACAGGCAAAAGTGAGAATATGCCGGCCAACAGCTGGAATGTTATGCAGCGGGTTGTTGTGAACCATCTTGTGCAAGACCGTCAGGCGAATGGCCACACCATACGCACAATGGATACTCGTCTCCACTACTCTTCCTTCACATCAAGGAAGTGGAGTCTCACGCTGTCGGGACAGTTACCCTTGAATTTATAGATGTAACTTAACTTGAAGCCGCGCCTCGACTTGCTGAAGGACTGCCTCCGGACCCGCCTCGACTTGAACGCGTTCAAGTTGGCTTTTCATTTCATAGACCCACTGGCGCACTTCCATTCATCAAGTCCGGTTGAAATCACGACCAATCGCGGCACTCCACCTCTGTGAGCGAGAGTATCGTGCTATTTTACACTTAAAATTTGTTTTATATTTGGAAACAAATTATTTAGTAAAGGTTTTTTTGTTACACTTGTTTAGAACTCAGAAATTTACAAACCCATTATCATAAATGTTTTAAAAACTAAAGCTGCACGCGCATTTTATACAAAATGATGCTTTCATCTGGAAACGTTTGCACCGCGGGAGCGTAATCGGGATTCGGGAGCGTGCTACAGGCTGATCGCCGTCGTCGCCCTCATCTGTTCTGTTTCAGATTTCCCCAACCTCTCATGGCAACTAACGAAAAATCCACGCTGCGCTTTACTCTCGATGAAAAGCACATTCTAATTGGGCTTGTGCAGAAGCATAAAACTGTATTAGAACGTAAACAAAACTGACATTTCGTCAGCAAATCTGAAAGCGGAAACGTGAGAGCGACACAGCACTGAGTATAACTGCATGCCTGGGGTCAGTCCACGGGACTCTAAACAGCTAAAAAAAATGTTGGGGGAATCTCAAACAGAAGTGGAAAGAAGAAGAGTCGGAACAGAAACGAAAATTCACAAGACAGGCGAGTGGCTAAGTTATTTTGAGCAATCGAAGCACTTTAACGTAGTGCGATTTGCGAATCTCGCTATTGCAGTCTTTTATACTGCCTTTTGCCAGCTTGTGTCATTCCATTTTGTCACAGCTTCCCCATCAATATTTAATCCGAGAGGCTAAAACAAGGAGTAAGTCAAGACCGCAACATACATACAGTGATGAATGCAGTTGATTTCCTGACTGTCTCTATAGCTATGTCTGCACAGTTTTACCTACCTTATACAAATAACATATACCCCCATACGCTGCGAAGTCTATGGGGAACGATTGTTTTGTCTGCACAGTGGCATAATTTTATTGTTGTGACGATTCAATCGTTGTATTTTGGTTTTTACATAACAAATAAACATGCTAGTATCCCCTTACCATGTCTTTGTATGGAATTAGGTGCGCGTCATTAGTGATTTTATCCGGTGCCTTGACATATATAAAACTGCCATTAGGATGGGGATGCCCCCCTGCCTCCGTGAGTGCCATCTCAATGCTTGTCAGGGCATTGGCGGGGCACATGGCCGCTCGCCTCCCCAACGAGGACGACTGCGATGGGGCATCATACCTGTCCCCTGTTCAGAGCGAGCCGGTGGTGAGGCTGCTGCAGCCGATGATCGACGGCGAGGAAGACCACTACGACTACATGGGTACAGTATTACATGCATAATGCATTTATGCAAATTGCAGCACATTGGTACACATTTGTGACCGTCGGACTTGTATGTTATCCATGCTGTATAGGGAGTATTCACGTGCAACTCATGTGCAAGTTGTGTACGGTGCATTCTGGGTACATCACCATCTTTGGGTCCCTGACAGCAGACAGTCGCAGCCACAGAGTGCCACCACACCAGGACCAGTCGCACTACCCCACGAATCTTTCTCTGGTTTCAGTGACACCAGAAGTTTCAGCCCCGTATGGAGTCATGTGTAATGGTCAGCTGCCACACCAAGTCACAGTCAAAAAAGAAAAAGAGGAGAGCAAGCTTGGGGACTCCTGCTTCTTCAAGACTGATTCCGAGAGTCCGAACAGACGAGTGCAAGAAAGAGTGGCCGCTCTCCGTGAAAAGGCAATGCGAATGGCTTGCGCGGATCAATCGGGAAGACCTCAACAAGTACCAAGTGTGTTCAAGACACTCGTTTCGGGTAAGCGTCGGCACCGCTTGCTTTATCAGACATGAGAGGCAAGATTTCCACAAAACTTCGGCAGCCGCCCGTCGCTGCTATCCATTGTGACGTGCGTAGCTTGCATCTTCAGTAGTGCGCTTCGAAATGCAACTAAAACTGTTAAAACTGCGGTGCGTTAGGAATGTTGGTAAAATTTGTGCGAATCCTGTGAAACAATGCCGCAGAGCCAGAAACCTGGATTGGATTGTGATGGCCAAACACCACTGGATTCCCACAGCTGCCAGACGAAAACGAAAACTCTTCCAGAAACCAATTCGTTCGCAGATTTGTTCGCCTTGGCACAGTTTGGCGCAATTATTTCCTTTGGGCGCAGCAAGGCGCAGGCAAGCGGGAATTTAGAAAAATGGCACAAATGGCACAACTCCTACATGGATATAGTTGTTTACAACAGCATATAGTACTTAGTGGAAAGACAACAGGCAAGAAGTCCAGCTATACGGGACAGAAAGTCTACCTCGCACAGCAGATCCAAAAAGAGACGGTGTTGCCCGGTTACAAGTGGCGGGGAAAGCCATCAGTGAGTGCCTAGCCGATGCGCTTAAAGGGATGCGAATGGGCGCATTTCTCTCGCCAGATCCCAGTTAACGCTATGAAACCGAACCCATCAAGGCGGTGCCCCATCTGCAAGGTCCAGGGCGAAGGGAGTAAGAGCCGCTGGGAGTGCGAAAATATGTGAAGTGACTCTTCACATGCCCATCTGCTTTAAGTTGTTTCACACTCACAGTCTTTCTAAGCGCATTCCGTTTGCCAGTGATTCAGGATTGAAATAAAACAAAAGTTATTCTCCCGTGACTTTTTTTGCGGAAGTTATTCAATTTTCCCTCGGCGCCGCGGAAGGCATGGGCAGAGTGAAAACAGGGCGCGGAATAGCATGCAGGAAGGGGCTGCATCATGGCGGAAACGAAGGGGTTAAAGAATGACTAATTCACACTTATAAAAAAAAGCACTGTCTGAGCTACCGCAACCGTACGTGAATGCATCAGAACTAGGGGTGTGCAAAAATTTTAATTGAATGTGATTGCTGCAATGGTTAGACTTGCAAATTGCATTTCAGATTATTCGACACATGGAATGCTGTTGAACAAAATTTGTGTTTAATTAAGCTTACTCTCCCTAGGATTCCATGATGACGCAGGTTTGTGCTGGATATTATTCAAGCCAGCATCGAAGAGTCTTCCTTGAGTAGAAGTGTAATTTTTAATCCTTCTTTTAGGGGGTGGGACAAACAAAAATATAATACAATCAGGAATATACAAGCATTATAAGCCAGCTAATAAAAACATACCACATACAAAGTTTTGGGAAATAATCTGTTGTAATAGGCTAAGTAATGCAATAAGGAATCCCAACTTTATATTAAGGGCCACTAAAAAAGAAAAAAAGTTTTCTTTTCTTTAAAGTCTGGTTGGGACACGCGTGTCGAGAAATAAATTTTTTCGCGAAAATCATTTCTTTAGAGCAATAGTGACGGCACGAGACGCGATTTAGAGTGAGTGAGTGAGTGATTGAGTTTTACTGGCGCAAAAGCGTCTAAGGCTATAGAGCGCCAAAGTCTGACTATTTCATAAATGGTTTCTAGAGAAGAAAGAGGGCTCTAGTGGCCAGTGATAGAATAAAAGGATGGGCATGAATCTGTATCTAAATAATGTGGATGAAAAATTTAAAAATTGCAAAGCAAGTTTAAAGTCGACGTAAAAGTCCAGTGCTTTCTAGGAATTTAAAAACATTTGTATGATTTATAAAAGGTTCATCTCCAGGCAAAAGAGCAAGGTGTAAAGGCATCTGTGCTGAATAAAACTGGGCAAAGTAGAATTGGCGGTATCTGTGATATGCGGGGCACTCAAGAAGGATATGCACTACCGTCAATGGTTCTGAACAGTGTTCGCATGCAGGTGGATCCTCTCGGCGAAGCAGATACCCGTATGTGTTAGATGTGTGCTGGCGAATTCTTAACCGACAAAGAATTACCTCGAAAAACGGCTCGATGACGGGCACTCGCCCACTCCTGTAGCATCGGCTTCACAACACGGAGTTTGTTGTTAGCTTCGCGGGACCATTCCTCTTGCCATTTACACTTGATACTTTTCTTTATGGTCGTTTGTAGTCTTGGTAGGGTATGTCATGAATATCGACCTTCCTTGTAGCACATGTGGAAGCGCACGATCAGCAGCTTCGTGCCGGGAATACAGTAAACCCCCGTTAACTCGAAGTCATAAAAACCGGGAAAAATTTCGAGATAAGCGAAATTTCGAGATAAGCAGAGTACCGAAATTTTCGAAGTACCGACCGCGGATCTCGAAAATCTAGCGCTTCCGAAAATTGTACCAATCACAGCTTCGTTTTAAACAAGAAATCACTTACTAAAGCGAGAAAAAGTGAACGTAGAAACAAGCGTCCAGCCGTTCAGGCGCACGCAATATTCCTCAAAGAGCGCCGCCGACCGAACGAAGGCGACGCGATAACGGCTTGGCGACTACGGCGACCACGAGATCGGGAGAGCCGATAGGATGCCACAAGCCAGCACAAGCGTAGAGAAAAAGAGAAAGAAAAGTCCCGGGAGATGGGGAGAAAGCAAAAAGCAAGAAAACAAACGTCCCTGAACGCTCGTCGCGTTCTGTGCGCTCGGAACGCGCTCGCCGCGCCTCTTCTTTTGTTTATTTTTCTCCGGCGCTTCCTTCTTTGTTTATTTTTCTCCGGCGCTTCCTTCTTTTGTTTATTTTTCTCCCCGCGCTTCTTTCTTTTGTTTATTTTTCTCCGAAGACCGTCTTTCTCTGTCTTCCTTTGTTAGCGTTATTTTTAAGTCGCGATCGCTACGTCCGCGATGGAGATAAACTTTCTCCTTCGGCCTCAGTGTCCTTTCAGGAATATTTTTATTTTTATTTTTGCAGGCAAAGTTTCGAGATATCCATGCCCGTCCCGGAAACTTTTCGAGATAAGCGATGTCAAAATACATGGTGCCAATGGGGATTCATTTCGCAACGCACAAAAGTTTCAACTTAACCGATCTTTCGAGATATCTCGTGTTCGAGTTAACGGGGGTTTACTG